>JAIGNY010001435.1:10000-28924 GCA_020152595.1 Chiridota heheva
TCAAATTTTGTGTGCATTTTGGAATTCGACACATTATATCCAAAATTCATTTGTTTTTTGAATACATCATTATAGGATTAAGGCGGAAACACACCGGACGCGACGCGACGCGAATCGCGTCGCCTGTCGTCGCGTCGCGGTGGACTATACACACCAAACGCGTTTTTGGGGCGATGAAATGTCAACTGGTCAAAATTAATAACATAAAATAAACTTAGGAAGAAACGGGTGGTTTGCGACGCATAATATACGATTTTAAAAGTAATTTGTGCGTGGGGAGGAGAGGGGGTTAGGGAGGGGGGCGAACCGAAAAATAACATAACTTATCGAATTGACGCATGATGGGGGACGGAAAATAACTTTAAGAATTGATGCATGACGTATTCACATTGGAAAAAGTATACCACTTTTAAATTTAAAAGATCAGCGACAATTGAATCAAATTTTAATTTGAAACACATCATCCAAATGCAGTGCCAGTGGGGGAACAGTCACGTAAACTCGGTCTAATAATAGGTGTCCCAAGGTTGAATCACGAGGTTCCAAAAATACCGTTACAGCTCCGGTAAAATCAAGAAAACAAAGGTCTCATGATAAGCGTTTTTTCCCGATACACTGTAAATGACAAGAGAAGGGAACTGAAGGCATTTCTGAAAGTGTACAGCCCCGTAGCCATGGTGTGTGTGTGTGTGTGGAGGGAGGGGAGGGGGGGGGATTCGTCCGAATCCCCTTTCGTTGAAAAAAAGTGCCTTTTAAATCTAAAAAAATAAGAAGAACCCAGAATTTCAAAATTATCTGCCCTTTTATACGAAAAACTAATCCTCTTTCAAATCCTGGCTAAGAACCTGGTGTTGTTAGTATACCAAAAAGCAGGGTCTATTATTTATATGAAGGGCATTTTCAAATATTAAAAAAAAAGAAGTTTTTATATAACAACGAAAACAAGTAAGCCTATCCCCGATCTGCAGACTATACAGTGCACATGAACACCGGAAGTACCCCCCTGAAACTGATTTCCATAAAGAACATATCTCATGACTGCATGATGGGATTAATCTTAAATTTGGATTAGTAACTCGTTACACGAGCCAGGGATGATATGATATCACTTTGGTAACATGTGGTTCGTGGAAGAAGCACAGATGAGTGATAGAAAAATTGCGGTTTGTCGGGAAAATCATGCCGTTTTGTAAAGGAAATTGTTCCAGTTTTCAAAAGTTTTAAGCCTCGTCGGTGGAGATTATCCATCCAGGCTATCACCTGTCGCGTAGATTTTTCTTCGCCCGCTTTGTCTGGAAAGAATTAGCAGTATCATTCTACAGTAAAACTCGGTTTAAAAAATGGCACAACTATACGTCTAACTTTTTCTATTTAGCTCCGCTCCGACATGCTCCAACGTTCGACCATAGTGGTTATGTTGAATTGTGTACTCTGTATATACAATAATACAAGCTACTCAGTGGCGTGTCTAAGGGAGGGGTTTGTTATCAGGGCTCCAAAGTCATGAAATAATGAAGTGAAGTATGCAATTTTCAAGAAATGTTGCAAAATTTTCCCAACATTTCCATTTCAATAAGTTCCCAATTTCACCTTCAAAACATGAAGGAAGCATGCAACCAGGCAGGTGAAATCCTCTCCGAGAAAACTCCCCGTCCCCGCTTCTGCAATAACTGCTCCAGAGACCTGTCCGGACAGCTATAGATTTTTGTCAGGTTCAAATTTCAGCACCTCCCCACCCCCTTAAGTCTTCGAACCTTAGTGACGCACATGTAGGATTTTTTTTAATGCGGGCCGTGATTTCAACTGCGCCTCTCCAATATCCCTTATTATGGCAGTACCTTTCTCTTTTTGGGATATTTTTTGGGGCGCTTCTAACATATTTGAGTTGCTCACAACAGTGCACAAGTCATATTTGGATAACATATTCGTTTTGCTGTTTTGCATGTTTTGGTGTTTGAAATATGCACATACAACCGTGCAATCACAAAAAAAAGTGCCAATGATTCAGTGCATGTTGTGAGTTGCCGATTTCAGAAACTGGAAACTTTTTCAACAGCCGTCAATTGGTCTATTGGCAGATTGAGATGAAAGAACAAAATATTTTTTTTGCTTTGAAATGTGGAGGCTAAAGATTAGGCTATACTTGTTGGAGGTCACTGGGATAAAGCACACTGAATCTCTATGGATTTTACTTTCTGGAGGAAATTTGCAGTGTTTTTTAAACAGCAACAAAATCATTTTTCTTTGAAAAAATGGGAGGGGTTATACCTCACCTTCTTTAAAAAAGTGATTTGCAGCGTACACTGTGTAACACATGAGTAAATTCTGAAATTTGATTAACTGATGCATTTCAATGGTAGTAGTCTGCTGTATCTATTATACATTCTAAAAGTTTTACAAGCTGCATGGAAAGTTTGAAACCTTTTTATCTCTTTACTTGGGATGAAATCCTTGATTTCTTTTACAATTCACATGCAGTCTTTCAAATATGAATTAATTGTCATCTTTTATGGGCTACTATAGATTGCTGCTGGGTTTAAAATATTGATACATTGACAAAAGATACCTAAGGAACTGGCTGCCAAAACGTGAGAGCATCTTGAATATCAAGATACTCAAAACACACTTTTCGTGCAGTTGACTGAAAACTTTTGATACAAATGTTGAAATTAGTCATAACTAATTCTTATAAATACTTACATAATTTTTCAATGAATTATTTCAAATTTACCTTGTCAAAAAAGACACCCCTACTTCTTGACCGAGACCTTTAAAACAATGTTAGTAATATATTCTGGTCTAGTGGTAAGTGGTCCTAAAATAGTTTCAACATTTTAGTATGAAATACAGTTTAAACTAAGAGTGAAAAGGAATTCTCAAATATAACTATGTATTTTTCTTTTATAAATATTACATTAATTTTACACAATGCACCAAAACAGGATGCACAAGGATAAAATATAATGTTTGAAGTCCTGTTTCATTTAAATACATGCAAACCAGCTTCTGTCTATACTGGTTGATCAACACATTTAAAAAATAAAATTCTTTGCTCAACACATTTTAAAAATGATTTTTTTTTGTATTGAATACATACATCAGTCTGAAGCAGCTGCTAAATATTTTTCTTTTAGCAATTAAAATTCCTAATAAAACTGCCATCTGATATCGTTTTATACCATATCTCTTAATAATAATCTGTCCATCCTTCCCTGAATCAAATCTCCATAACTATTTCTGTAATGTCATTATTCTATCCTCTTTCATTATTCTATCCTTTAAGAATACCTTACCTCAAAAGATAATGTCAAAATATTTTTTTTAATGATATGTAAGTTCTGCGCAACATACTTTCTTGCGGAAGCTAAACTAAGTGGATGAAGTTCTGAAGTGAGAAAGAACATTCAATCAGACTGGTTTTGTCTTTTCTTTTCATGCAATTTTTTTTTCTTTTGTCTTTAAAAATATAACTTTTCTACTGACTGGATTGCTACTTCTAAAGAACTAGTGGTACAAAATGAACAATATTGTGGTACAGCTGCCATTGAAATATGCCAGGATTGTTGATGGATGTTGATTCAGCAGTTTATCTCTAGGAGGTAGTGTGTCCTGTCTTATGTTAAGTGTTGGATGATAGATGCAACATCAATCTTCTATTTGAAGATGCACTGTGAAAGAAAAAGAAACAAAAATCAAATTATGTCACACAAGCATGACACACTATTTTTCTCCTATAATTCATATTGTCATGACATACGTTCATTCCAATACATGTGCCAGGGAGCAACAATCTACTGTTCCCTGCATGTCATGTATGTACTTCTTCTTTAATTGTTTTCATTCAAATTTAGCCATGACTGAAAAAAACACCTTTTACACTGAACCAAATCAGCTTCTTTCCTGCAAACTACTGTATTAGAGCATTAAAAAACAACAAAATTAGGAACAGAGGTCATTATACATTTGCATGTTTATTTTGGGATGTAAACAAGACTTCCAATTTAATAACTTTTAAACCAGGAGTTGGCATGGCTAAGCTGCCGAAGTCTATACAAATTGTAATGAGAACTTCAGGTGTTCACATGCTTAAATAAATGATAAGTGTCATATAGCAATCTGGTTAATATTACCCATCGGCATAGGTGTCATTATTCCTTGAAGAATTTTACCTTTATGTATTTCTTGTTGGTTGTAATGAAAAGGCTTTCCTACAACAATATTTTAATTTGTTTGATATTTAGCTTGCAAAGAAGATAACAAATAACCTTTACCCTTACCCTTATGACTCATTTCTGGAATTATTTCACTCTTTGCGTCACAGTTATCCTTATAATGTTGATATTCTGTATGAAACAGCTCTGAATGATTGAAAATACAGATGATTCAGTGTTCTTCGTCCATTATTTCTTGTGTCGCCGTCAAACTTTGTTAATCCAGTAATATTTTCACGGACTGTGATTGGTTGATCCAACGCGATTTTTTTCGCGTCGCGAATGAATTCGCTACGTGAGCGATTTTATTTCTATCGCGCGGCTAAAAAAAAAACGCGTCGCGTTCGATATGTATGTACTTATGCATAATGTATGTACGCGTTTTTTGGTATCGCGTCGCTCTAGCAAAATCGCGTCGCGTCGCGTTTGGTGTGTCACGGCCTTAAGAAATCAAGAGTGAACCAAAGACCTCATAATATTAGAAGGTTGTTTTCTAGCAATAAACATTTCATATAATAATAAACAGAAATATACTCACAGATCTCTCCTAAAATTCCCTCAGTGGAAGAATTACTTAGTTGAGTTGATTCTGAAGACTGACTGGGTTCACAATCTCTGTAAAATGAAAGGTACAGTAGGTATATGGACTTAGGCTGAGTTGCATAACCTAGTACCTGCCCGAAAAAAGTCGGGTAATCCGGTACGAAAATATCGAGCATGGGTACCCGAAAAAATAGATCTAAGAAATATATATTTTGTTTTAGCTCTATAATTTTCGCTGAACTGGTATGTTATTAGACGTACATTAAAATTATGGTAATTTCACTAACTCTGACCAAAAATAGGCTCAAGAATGTCACTAAATTTTGTTGGTATGAGTTAGTGTAATTACGTAGTTACAGTAAAAAGAAATTTTAGATCAATTTTATTGGGGTACCAGGATCGGAACTGGGTAACAGTAACGGGTACCCGGCTCCAATTTTCTGCTACCCGACTCAGGCTTAACGTGTAGGGGCAACATCACTTAAATTACTTTTTAAACTTTCTTTTAAATATCGTAGAAGCAGAGATCTTTAAAAAAAATATTCTTTGCTTGACACATCATCATGATATGTTGGTTAGGCCATTTTAATATCATAGAAAATTGAAATCACAATGTTACGATAATTGAACCATCATGATATTTGCTACAAATGAAATAGCTTACAAAATCAGTGTGTTTGTGGACACAACGTACTCCACTTCCTTTGTCCACGGGTTTCGAAAGCAGAACATATTCGATCTCATCTTGATAAAGTTTCCTTCTTTTGTTTGAAATCTGTATGCTTTTGTTTTAATTTTGTCTTTTCCAAGAAGTACTGGAAAGGGAAAAAAATATCATAAGGTTGGTTAGCGAGGTTTAGCAGCACCACGACAGCCATGGTCAACTTGTGCCAGAGAGATTAGATTATGTCAGAGGTGAAAAGAGGTTGAGAGGAGAGGGTTAGGTGAACAGGATGTGGGTTGAGAAAGGAGAGGCTTAGTATTTTTGTTTGGTGAGATTTAATGGCACCACGACAGTGATGGTCAACTTGTGCCAGAGAGATTAGATCATGTAGGAGGTGCGAAGAGATAGTGAGGTAAACAGGGAGTATGTAGAGAATTGTTTGTTTGTTTGATGAGGGCCAACGGCACCATGACAATGAGGGTCAAATTGTGCCTGAGAGGTTAGAACATTCTAGAGGTAGGAAGGAAAGAAAACAGGGAGAGAATGAGAGAAATACAAGAACTAAAAGTCAGAAAGCTGGGATCAAGGGAAGAGGTGCATGAATGGAAAAAAAAAGTAGAGAGAGGGAGGGGTGGGAGAGGAGGACTAAATATGGTTGTAAAGGGAAGCATGATGAAGGAAGGAGATAATTTTATCCAGAGGATTTTTCTGGAAGAACTCGACAATTAAGTTGTGGGGAGCGAGGGAAGCTCTGGGAAGGTTGTACAGGGGGCAAGCAAGAAGAATGTTATGGACTGTGAGGGTGCAATGGCAATTGCTGCAGAGAGGTTGGGGGAGCCAATAAGGAGGTGTGAGTGAGTGAGGTGGGTGTGACCTATTCTAAGACGGGTAATATAAACGTTATCGACACGAGAGAGCTTCTTGATGGTGGGTTTGATCGGAATGGTGGGCTGGATGACGTGGAGTTTGTTATCAATTTAGGAGTCCCATGAGGTTTGCCAGCGGTCACGAACAAGGGAAGTGATAAGCGGTTTGATGTCAGAAAAGGTTTTGGGAAATGGGATAGGGGGGAGGTTAAGGGAAAGCTTAGCGGCTGCATCAACCCTCTTACTGCCAGGGATGCCAACATGGCTGGGTATCCAGAAGAAAAAAATACTTTTTCTGCACAGACGGTGGGCGAAAGAAGTTTCCGGAGGAGGAGGTGGGATGTGGAGTTATCTCATTTAAGATGAGGAAAGAAGTAAGGACTGCAGCCTTGTAGTCGGAGAAGATGGCAAAGTGGCTGAGCGGAGAGTACTCAATAAAGTTAAGGGTGAGGAGGATGACCTTTGCCTTGGTTAAAAGATGGATGAGTAGTCTGGAAGTCTGCTACTGAGGGTGATGTCTTGGATGATGGCAACAGCAGCTGTCTTGTCGCTTTCCTTGAAGCCATCAGTATGGATGCAGGTGTAGTTTGAGAGTTGGTCTTTGATTTGGTTGTGGAGATTGATGAAGAGGTTTGGGTTCTGTAAAGAGTGGAGAGGCCCAGGTGAATAGAAGGGAGGGGGGTGGCCCAAGGAGGAAAAGTGGGCCAGGAGAAGGTGCGAAGAGTGGCGGGGTTGATGCAGAGATGGAGGTCTGATTTGATGCATAGGCTAAAGGGAGGGGATAGGGTTTTAGCCCAATTAAAGTGGGTGGAGAAAATAGGGTACCTAATGAGGTTGTAAACAGGGTTCTGGGTGTTGGTGAGGACTCTAAAAGCATAGGAGAGGCTAAGCCTTCTACACCTTAGCAGAAAGGGGGGTTCATTGGCTTCAACATAAAGGCTGGTGATTGGGGAGGTCCTGTAGGCACCCAGACAAAGCCTGAGGGCTTCATTTTGGATGGTGTTGATGTGACTGAGGTATGCGTTGTGAGCAACACAGTAGACAATATTACCATAGTCAAGCTTGGCACAAATGGTGAGTCTGAAGATTTTGGGAAGAGCATGCTTGTTTGCACCCCAAGTGGTATTGGAGAGGAGGCGGAGAATGTTGAGGGAGCTGTTGCAATTCTGTTTCAGGTTGGTAATGTGTTGCTTGTAGGAGAGCTTGGGGTCTAGAGTTAAACCCAGGAACTAAGTGTGTTCAACTTTAGGGATGCGATTGCCACTGAGCACAAAGTTTGGGTTGGGGTGGAGGTAATTGAAATGACAGAAGTGCATGCAGACTGTCTTGTCTTTGGAGAATTTAAAACCGTTATTGTTGCACCAGACTTGCAGCTGGTTGAGGCTGAGTTGGAGCCTATTTTCGAAAAGAGGAAAGCTAGGGGAGGAGTAAAAGATGGTGAAGTCGTCCACATTTGATGTTGGGGCCAAGGTTGTCCACAATGTCGTAAATGCTCAGGTAGAAGGAAGTGGGGGAGAGGATGCTGCCTTGGGGGGACGCCCTCTTCTTGGGGTAGGAGTTGGAGAAGGTGTGGCCAATACGAACTTAGAAATGCCTGGGTGAGAGGAAAGGAGGAGGAGGGAAGGAGGAAGGAGGAGGAGGGGAAGGAGGCGGAAGGAGGCAGAGGAGGGGCAAGGAGGAAGGGGAAGGAGGCGGAGAAGAAGGAAGGATGCAGAAATGGAGGAAGGAAGCGGCAGCGGAGGAGGCGGTGACAGAGGAGGTGGCAGCGGAGGAGGAGCAGGAGGAGGAGGCGGCAGCAGAGGAGGAGGCGGCGGTGGAGGAGGAGGTGGTGGGGGTGGAGGCAGTAGAGGAGAAGTGGGAGTAGGAGGAGGTGGAGGCAACAGAGGAGAAGGGGAATAGAAGGGGGAGCGGGAGGAGGAGGAGTTAGGGAGGAGGCAGAGGATGGGAAAGGAGGAGGCGGAAGGAGGAGGCGGAGATGGAGAGACGGCAGCGGAAGAGGAGAAGGGGCAATAGGAGGAGGAGTGGAGGGGAGGAGGGGGAGGAGGAGGGGGAGGAGGAGGGGGAGGAGGAGGGGAGGAGGAGGAGGAAAAAAAATTAAAATATGAACATGTCAACTGCAAGTCTACACTATTTATATAATTAAAAATTCTTACCTGTTTTGTGTTTTTCGGCTATCTCTTTGATATCACCGACGTGTATATACTCATACATTGAGGTACCGAGTAGCTCTTGAGGTAAATATCCTAAAATGCTGGTTGCTCTGTATAGAAGAAAACAATTTTTCTAGCCATGTTTGAAGTGATCAAGCAAGTCCACCATATATGAAAGAGTACTTTAAAAGAAAGCATTATTCAAAATCTTATTCCCTTGAACGTATATGGGTTTCTAAAAACAACATTAGCTAAATTGCTATTAAAAGTCATTATTGCATTGTTATGACCCGTGCATTAAATCATATTAATGCACAACCATTGTTATTTGATTTATCCATTTCCAAAACAGGTAATTTTTTAAATAAATCAATAAAATATATGTAAATGTTTATTGTTTTTCATTATTTGAGTGGTTGTTATCTTGAAGGAGCTTCGGAGAGGTGAAACTGTATACAGTTTTGTGGTTTGGGAAACAAAGAATTATATAACTCTTTCTTCGACTGGCCCAGCTTCATTCAAGGGTAGGTTGAGATGTACCTGGTTTAAGGCAGAGCCATTTCTAGTGCAAAAGACCCCCATTGGGAGTCACTTCCAAACAGCAATGGTCGTGAGATATGCCAGATGTAGAGTACTGGTTAGAGACCCACTTGGAATCAAACCTAGGTTCCCTAGATAACAAAGGTGAAGCTTTGCCATGACACCACATGGATATCTTATGGTGGTGAAGCTTTGCCATGACACCACATGGATATCTTATGGTGGTGAAGCTTTGCCATGACACCACATGGATATCTTATGGTGGTGAAGCTTTGCCATGACAACACATGGATATCTTATGGTAGGTGGTTGGGTGTTTTACATCTTTTTCTCAACAACTAAAATTATTGTTCACAGCCGTTTGATAAACCAGTTGTGAAGCACTGGTGAATGAAGAACCCAGGACCTACTATGCCCACTATGCCATGCAGATCTCCAACAATACTAATCTCTTTGCTCCCTTACCATTGGTCCACAAACATGTACTATCCATCTATTGTGTGTGAATCAAGACCCACCGGGAATGGAACCCAGGACCTACTGTGACCACTCCACCACTGAGATCTATAATACTAATCTGTTTGCTCCCTTACCATTGGTCCACAAACATGTACTATCCATCCATTGTGTGTGAATGAAGACCCACCAGGAATGGAACCCAGGACCTACTATGACCACTATACCGCGGAGATCTCCTACAATATTAATCTGCTTGCTCCCTTATTGTTGGTTCACAAACATTTACTATCCATCCAATGTGAGTGAATCAAGACCCACTAGGAATGGAACCTAGGACTACTATGACCACTACACCACGGAGATCTGATACAATATTAATCTGCTTGCTGCCTTATCGTTGGTTCACAAACATTTACTATCCATCTAATGTGAGTGAATCAAGACCCACCAGGAATGGAACCTAGGACTACTATGACCACAACACCACAGAGATCTACAATGTTAATCTGTTTGCTCCATTACCGTTGGTCCACGAACATGTACTTTCCATCCATCGTGTGCCTGGACACAAACTGCATAGATCCATTCTCTTCAAAATGGTTTATATTCTTTAGGTGAGCTATGCTCTGAGGAATCTAGAACAAAAAAGAAAACACAATAATAAAAAGATAACATCCTAATAAAACTATAACACCATATTAATGATTTCAAAGGGTAGATCATTCCAGTGGTGGGCCAGCATGATACAAAGCTAGGTTCCTACTTTCTGTTTTTAAAAGGAAAGGCAACTAGAGTGAGTTTGTCAGTTGAGGATGTCAAAGGTCAATTGGGATGATAAATTGTGAACATGTCTTGTAGATAAAAAAACCGATAGAAGATACAGGTCAGAAGGCAAAGTGCACTCTAAGATGACAAGGTAGCCACTGCAACACAGCAAGTACTGGTGAATGTGGTGAACATGGGTGCGCCGTGTAACAACCTACTGTATGTGTGTGCCGTGTAACAACCTACTGTATGTGTGCGCCGTGTAACAACCTACTGTATGTGTGCGCCGTGTAACAACCTACTGTATGTGTGCGCCGTGTAACAACCTACTGTATGTGTGCGCCGTGTAACAACCTACTGTATGTGTGTGCCGTGTAACAACCTACTGTATGTGTGCGCCGTGTAACAACCTACTGTATGTATGCGCGTGTAACAACCTACTGTATGTGTGCGCCGTGTAACAACCTACTGTATGTATGCGCGTGTAACAACCTACTGTATGTATGCGCGTGTAACAACCTACTGTATGTGTGCGCGTGTAACAACCTACTGTATGTGTGCGCCGTGTAACAACCTACTGTATGTGTGCGCCGTGTAACAACCCACGCTGCTTTGTTTTGAATAAACTGAATATATTTAAAGGATTAATCAGTGGTCAAGCAAATTTATCTTATATGAAAGAGGATTTCAAAAGAAACAAAATGGTGCAGAAACTACTTCCATATCTTATTCCGTTAATAAGGTATTTAAGTTTAAAGCTCTGTCTTATCTATAGATGTGAAATGACTAGTGTAGTAAGTCTACTATGGAAAGCTGGTGCATTCACATTCTTAACAATTGTAAATCTATTTTAAAGGAAATTGATCTAACTTTCTTTTTACTATTTAAATTATTTTGCCCCAAACTTTCTTCAGGTGTAAATTATAATAACCCATACAAGATTCAGTTTTACTACTTTCCTGACATATCCAATGGTTTTTAAGCCACAAAATGGCAGAGCAAAATATTATAGGATACATAAAGACTTTCAGGAATCTGAGGCTGTGATGTCACAACTAGTCTGATTTCAGTCGTTTCTACACAAATGATACCAAACTTTAAACTTAAATATCTCCTTACTGGCATAAGATCTTTGAATGCTTTTTTCACCATTTTGTTTCTTGAGAAGTCCTCTTCCATATAAAAGGGAACTTGTTTGGCCCCTGAGCCTACCCTTTGTGTTTGGCAGATGCCTTCTCTTCTACAAAGAGTAATCAGAAGTGCTTACAAAACAAACCAAAGCTAACAGACAAGTAACAAAAACACTATTCTACAAAGAGTAATCGGAAGTGCTTTACAAAACAAATGAAAGCTAACAGACAAGTAATAAAAACATCTTTTCACAAAGAGTTATCAGAAGTGCTTTACAAAACACAAACGAAAGCTAGCAGACAAGTAAAAAATACATCATTCTACAAAGAGTATTCAGAAGTGCTTTACAAAACAAACGACAGCTAGCAGACAGGTAAAAAATACATCTTTGTACAAAAAGTAATCAGAAGTGCTTTACAAAACAAACCAAAGCTAACAAACAAGTAGTAAAAACATCTTTCTACAAAAAGTTATCAGAAGTGCTTTACAAAACAAATGAAAGCTAGCAGACGAGTAAAAAATAAATTTTCCTACAAAGAGTAATCAGAAGTGCTTTACAAAACAAAAGTTTTTGGTCATTAATTTTTTTTTTTTTTAAATGTTGAATCAGTTTTTATTTTTCTTTCTTGCAGAGCAGGCACAAAATTCTTAGAAGCAATGACTGCCGGGGCATGTTTGTAATACGTGTAAGAGATAGCACAAATTAGGCTGTCAGGCTAATGTCACACTTATTTCAGTATGTATGCATAAGAAAGCAAAGTGGTTGCAGTTTACTTTGGCTCGCGGAGCGTGCCAGTAGTATGTTTATTTAACCTACATGGGCGCTGCCACAATCTCAATTTGACATTACAAATTACAGATAAAGTGATTTCTATCTTTTGTTTACATCTAGTCAAATGTACCAACCAGATACATACATTGTTAAAACAAACGTGTGATACGTATTAAAGGTATATATTACAAAGTAAAAAGAGCTCTAGACCTAAAAATAAGGGTGGTCATTTTTGCAAATTTCACAGACATATCATCCAAAACAGATCGATGAACTTCCTGCTTCGATAGCCCACAGACAACAAGAGGGTAAAGGTCACTTGATATTCATACTAACCAGAAACTTACTATATCATTGCATGCTAGTAAAACATTCATTTCTTTTTTGGAGGGGTAGGAAGGGGAGGGGGGGGGGAGGGGACCCGACAAAATTCGTTGAAACACTTTAGTGAAAATATGGGATGCTTCTCATAAACCTAGTTGTAAATTATTCCACATTAAGAAATCATAAATGCTGGAAATGTATTCTAATACTTCTTCAATCCCTATTCAGTTAGTATAGTGCACGACTGAGATGCTGGAGGTTCTGGGTTCAAGCCCCGGTCAGGTCTAACCTGTTTTTCCACAGGGAACCTGTGGGAAAAGGGCCTCACTTTTCGGTCTAGTGTTCCTTTAATTCATATCCTTCCCAGAGAGATTGTCGCTGTGATAAAAAACAGCGCAGCTGAAAAAAAGTTGAGAAAAAGGAACCTAATCTGAGCGTTGACGAAAGAAAACATCAGGCGGAAGGAGAAAAAAATCGTGGAAAATTTATCACGGTCGAGAAAACAACAGAAACTTGGACAATTCATTCAAGGATTAGTTTAGTGGTCAAGCATGTCCATCTTATATGAAAGAAGACTTCAAAAGAAACTAAATGATGAAGAAACCATTCGAATATTTTATTCTGTTAAAGAGATATTAAAGGATTATTTCAGTGGTCAAGCATGTTTATCTTATATAGAAGAGGACTTCAAAAGAAACAAAATAGTGAAAAAAGCATTCACAAATCTTATTCCATTAAGGAGATATTCCATATTAAAGCTCTGTCTTATCTGTGTAGAAATGACTGGTGTAGTAAGTCTACTATGGAAGGTTGGTGTCCTTATCCTCACATTCTTATCTTGTTAATGCATTTCAAAATTGAGCAGTTGTTGCTTTTACTATTCCACATATCTTTAATTTTGTTGCCATTCATGAGCTTTCTCACTTTTGCAATAGTGACTGAGCATCTAAAGAAATGACTAGTGTAGTAAGTCTACTATGTAAGGTTGGTGCCCTCATCCTCACATTCTTAACTTGTTAATGCATTTTAAAATTGAGCAATCGTAGATTTAACCAATCCACATATCTTTAATTTTGTTGCCATTCACAAGCTTTTTTACTTTTGCAATAGTGACTAGGCATCTAAAGAAATGACTGGTGTAGTAAGTCTACTATGGAAGGTTGGTGCCCTCATCCTCACATTCTTAACTTATTGATGCATTTTAAAATTGAGCAATCGTAGATTTTACTAATCCACATATCTTTAATTTTGTTGCCATTTTACGAGTTTACTTACTTTTGCAATAGCGACGAGGCAGCTAAGATTGCAACCTTCCAATTCAACGTTTTCATCATTGTCGTTATCAATACCAATCTTAGAAGATGGCCAGCTTTTCAAATAACCTGTACAGTGTATTGTGGTAAACTTCTTACGATCTGTAAATGAGAGATAAATAACAATGATAAAAAATATTTCTATGGAGTATTTGCATTGTTATGACCCGTGCATTAATTAATGCACAACCAAGATTATTTGGTTTATTCCATTTTCAAACAGGTAATATTTTTAATAAAATGATCAAATATATGTAAACTTTTTCGTTTTTCGTTCTTTTTACTTCTTTTCTTTTAATTTTTTTTATGCATTTTAAACACTCTAACAAAAATTGTATAAAAAAGATTAATGTTTTGGCATCATGTTTGTAGTATGCGTGTTTTAATGCATGGTTTAAAGGGCTTTGCACTCGCGAATGACCCTCCTAAAGTGTCAAAGTCCTTAGCCCCGTGCAATAAATATGCATATATTACACTCTGCCTTAAGATTAATCTTTGAATACAAATTACGACCACTTTGTTTGCAAATTTTTCGTCAACTTAATAATAAAATTGGTTGCCAATCAGGAAATTATACATTTTCCCCCTTTTGACTTTTGTTTGACCCTTATTTATGCCAGAGTACATTGCTTGATTTTGACAAATTTGGAGGTATTTTTAAAAGTACCACCTCCCCCCACCACCCACATATACGAAACGATGGGTGCTTGGCATTGTTTTTTCAAATTCAAAACAGCCCTAACCAGGGTTGACTTTAAAAATATTTCATGACTAAATCCACCCTGTTCATGCCTGAAATTAAAACAGTTTCCCCCTTGTCACAGCCCCGGATTAGGAGGGAACAGGCCTGGCCTAAACTCGGGGTGTCACCAATTCAAACCAGGATTGAGTGACCGTGTCAACGCAGGTATACAGTTTGTGCTTGGCCATGGTCAAACTTGTCACTTGAAGATCGACATGGTGATGGAAAAGTAGGCGTGTATTTAAAGGAATATTCCCATGGATTTTTTTATTTTTGTATTTATGATAGAGAAAGTTTTTAGAAACAAAGTGGTGGAAAAACTATGTTAACATCTTATTCTGTTTAGAAGTTACAAAACTTTAACTTATTTTTGAATTTGGACAAAAAACAGCTTCTATTTTCAAAATGGATTTCTATTGTCATAATGGACTGGAATAAACCCTTCACATTACCATTATACTCCTGTTTTAGTTAATCAACTCTGTACCAAAATAGCTAACAAAATGTTTGTTTCCATTTCTGGTACATAGGTGTTATTAAGTACCAAAAAAGGAGTATAACGATAATGTGAAGGCTTTATTCCAGTCCATTTTGACAATAGAAATCCATTTTGAAAATAAGCTGTTTAAAGTGACTGATTGGCAACATCTGTGATGTCATAAGGACAATTTCAACAAAACATCTTTTGTATTTCTTTAAAAATAATTTGGATTGTTTTTCTCATTGTACGTGTGATGTACACCAAAAAAAAAAATGTTTTCTTGTAAATTATACATTCCACCCTATCTCTATAATGAACCAAAAATGCTGTTTGATAATGTAAAAACAGTGTGATTAATCTTATAAGAAATACATAACTGTGTACTGCTATTTGATGGACAGGGTTGCAGAATGTCAAAGCTTAACCTATGTCAACTGAGTTCAAGCCATGTGTAGAAATAGTGGCAATTCTAGATCAGCATTTTTGACCCTGCTCAAGCCTATCATAAAAACACATGTGAAAGCCCAGTCAAGACCATGGAACCAAGGCCTGTCTGAGTTCTTAGGCCATTTTTCTGGGGATTTTCATGCCTGGATGAGGGTTGAAAATTGACCATCCTAAAATTAAAAAAAAAAAATTTGTGTAAGTAGAGGTCCATCTCAAAAACCCTGTAGATTGACAGCACTTGGCAACAATCCAAGTCATATGTGCCTAATGGGTCAGCCAAAAGAAATTGGCTTGTTTTAAAGGAGCACTGAACTAAAAAGCGTCAGCATTTCTTTCTTTTTTAATTCAATGTTTATCTAGCATGCAACGGTATAGCAATTTTCTGGTTAATATGAATATTCACATGGCCTTTGCCCTCATGTCATCTGTGGGCTATGGAGGCATGGAGTTTATTGATCTATTGTGGATAATATATCTGTAAAATTCGCAAAAAAAAAGAGCCCTCACTTTTTGGTGTAGTGCTCCTTTAAAAAGATGGGTTAATTTACAAGAGGAGGTATAGGGTACTGCTGGAGTGGTGGGATAATTTATTCATTTTGGAAAGTAGGAGATAGGAAGAACCCTTAAACCTTTATGCTAATGTAAATGATGAATAAACAACAAATAATACGTGCTATGATAACTGCATGACAAAAACTTCATTTCAACATCAGTGAAAAGGTATAGGATTACTGGTGAGTGCAATTAATGAGTGTTGTCTCACGTAGGTTTCTTCCTGATATATTTATGAACATATGTATGTATGTATGTATGTATGTATGTATGTATGTGTGTATGTATGTATGTATAATGTATGTATGTATGTATGTATGGGTGTATGTATGTATGTATGTGTGTATGTATGTATAATAGAAACTGCTAAAAATTTGGTTGTCCGACAGGAAGACCCAGCAAAAACTGAATATGAGTTTTGGTTGTCCCTAAGAAGATGTGGCCAGTATCTCATCAAATCATTCCATGGCTATCCTACCTGGCCGATCATCAAATCATTGCATGGCTATCCTACCTGGCCGATCATCAAATCATTGCATGGCTATCCTACCTGGCCGATGTTTGAGTCTCTTTCTTGGCGGTGGAGTCGGTTCCTTCCTGTCTTCATCAGTTTTAATAAAGTTTTCTTTACTATATAACCTCATTCGGCAAAAAAAGGAGCGCCTTGCTCCAGATGACAGTTGAAGTAATGTTGGCATGCTCTCTGACTTGACTGGCAACCCGGCTAAAATGACAAACGAATAAAATCAAAAAAAGTGCGAAAAGAAATGTTAAGAAACTCATTTCCCCTAACAAAATCTGTCAAATATTTTGTATCCCTCTAATTTTATATTTCAATTTTCACTGGGAGGTGTTCTTACTTGCTCCGGACCATGATGCCCGGACCATGATGCCCGGACCATGATGCCCGGACCATGATGCCCGAACCATGATGCCCGGACCATGATGCCCGGACCATGATGCCCCGACCATGATGCCCAAACCATGATGCCGGGACCATGATGCCCGGACCATGATGCCTGGACCATAATGCCCGGACCATGATGCCCGGACCATGATACCCAGACCATGATGCCCAGACCATGATGCCCAAACCATGATGCCCAAACCATGATGCCCGGACCATGATGCCCGGACCATGATGCCCGGACCATGAAGCCCGGACCATGATGCCCAGACCATGATGCCCAGACCATGATGCCCAGACCATGATGCCTGGACAATGATGCCTGGACCATGAAGCCCGAACCATGATGCCCAGACCATGATGCCCAGACCATGATGCCGGACCATGATGCCCGGACCATGATGCCCAGACCATGATGCCCGGACCATGATGCCCAAACCATGATGCCGGACCATAATGCCGGACCATGATGCCGGACCTTAATGCCGGACCCATGATGCCGGACCATGATACCCAGACCATGATGCCCAAACCATGATGCCGGGACCATGATGCCCGGACCATGATGCCCGGACCATGATGCCCGGACCATGATGCCCGGACCATGAAGCCCGGACCATGATGCCCAGACCATGATGCCCAGACCATGATGCCTGGACAATGATGCCTGGACCATGAAGCCCGAACCATGATGCCCAGACCATGATGCCCAGACCATGATGCCCGGACCATGATGCCCGGACCATAATGCCCGGACCATGATGCACGGACCACGATGCCCGGACCACGATGCCCGGACCATGAAGCCCGGACCATGATGCCCAGACCATGATGCCCAGACCATGATGCCTGGACAATGATGCCTGGACCATGAAGCCCGAACCATGATGCCCTGACCATGATGCCTGGACCATGATGCCCGGACCATGATGCCTGGACCATAAACCAGCTCGATGATTGTAGAAAACCTAATGTCATGTGTTCTCACTTGTGTGTGAGCTCACGATCAGACCCACTGCAGGCACTCTCATTGTGAAAGCTGAGTGAACCACATGTCGAAAGGTGGGTCATTGCAAAATATGCAAAGTGTGACCAAGCAAGCTAACTTTTAGCACGAAATAAACAAGTTCCCTGAGGATGCAGGAAGCTCCAATCGAGTCCACAGCGATTTAACCAGTGGTTGTTCCACAGATATGCAGAACAATATAAGCTGATATCCAGCGCAGAGGTTTGTATTCCACATAACCCCCTCTCTCCCCCCCCCCCCTCCTCCTCCCGATCCAACCTCTGTGAAAAGTGGCCAATAGTTGATTGGCGATCACCGTCCTTCGGAGGGGAAGTAAAACTGTCGGTCCCTAAGGTAGGAGTTTCACCTCCTGCCGGTTCTTTAAACACTTCTCGAAAAGAGCAGGGTGTTAACCCAGTGTTCACCCACTCTCCATCCTCGCTAATTCATTGGGTACACACTGAAGACTAGTCATTGTAACTTCGCTAATTCATTGGGTACACACTGAAGACAAGTCATTGTAAATTGCGTGTGCTTTCCCTGGCATATGCCTATAAGTGAAATACAAACACAAATACAAAAAATTAAGTAACTACAGAATAACAGGTCATTGATCTGCATTCACACTTATTTTTTTAACCTGCTACAAAATGAAGTTATCCTTCTCCTAAAAGGGACTTCAAGCCTGAATAGCATACTCAAGGTGAGGCGCCTGACTAACTGCTTATACAAATTAAGAACAACTTCTCTACCAAGAAAACACATATTTCTTCTAATCAAACCAAGCATCCTATTTGCCCTTGCAGCTGATAAAGCACATTGTTCAGAAGGCTTCAGATTGCTGGTAATGACAACACCTAGATCCCTTTCTTGATCAACACAACCAAGTTTTGAACCATTCATGCAGTAATCGAAAGCCAAATTGCTGTGACCAAAATAAATAACTTTGCATTTATCAAGATTGAATGACAATCTGCCATGTTTGGGACCAAGAAACTAGCTTATCCAGATCAGTTTGCAAAAGTGAAGAATCCTTATTTATTGTTCATAA
>JAIGNY010001436.1:0-20000 GCA_020152595.1 Chiridota heheva
TTTGAATCCCAGTCAAGTGTTTAAACTCAGCTCTCCTCTCAATATTTACCAGTGAGCTGCGTTTGAGATTTGGATCCCAATTATGTTTTTAATTTAGCTCCCTTCTAAATATTTAGAAGCGAGCTGAGATGAGATTTGAATTCCAGTCATGTGTTTAGTTCAGCTCTCATCTAAATATTTACAAGCGCGAATTAGTTTGTGTCCAGAACACTATGGTAAATTAGTTGTCAAGGATCATGCGCTTAAAAGTCAGCTGTTCTCTAAATATTTGCAAGCGCGCTGGGTAGGATATTTAAGTCCCCGTTGCATGAATTAGTTTGTGTTCAGTACACTACGCAATTGGTTGTCAATGATCATGTGCTTAAAAGTTAGCTGTCCTCGAAATATTAACAGTCCGGTCCACGCTCCCGATTGGGAGATCTCCTGAATGGGAGACATGCGCAGTAACCATAATTTAAACTCTTTAAAATTTCAGCAGTTAAAATTGTCAAATTCTGTTACTCTAAAGTTGTATACTTTAAAAATGATACTGAAATGGATATTTCTGGAACTCTTTTTCGTATAATTTAAGCTTTTGCTGGTGATTAAAGTTTTAAAATCCACTCTTCAGGAACTAATGAAATTAAATTTAAAAGATCATTTTAAGATTCCCTGGTGAAAGTCAAATTTGCGCTGGTGAAAATAGAGAAAATAATTTTATCGTTCTGTTGCACTAATAAAATCAGAATATTTCGCATGCATTTTCCTGCTTTTGGTTTAAACCTATTTTACCCTTTGTATTTCTTTAGAGAGATTTTCATTTGGAAAGTTGTATTGTGGGTCATGATGACAAGAAATCTCCCGATTGGGAGATCTCCCGATTAGGAGCGTAAACCGGACTGATTAACAAGCTTGGTTGGTATGATATTTGAGTCCCCGCTGCATGAATTAGTTTGTGTTCAGTACACTATGCAATTGGTTGTCAAGGATCATGCGCTTAAAAGTCAGCTGTCCTCAAAGTCTTTACAAGTGAGCTGAGAATGAGATCTGAGACCCAATCACTGTGACTGTGGACTGTAATAAATCAATAAATCATGTGCTGTCTTCTAATATTTACAAGGAGAAGAGATGGATGACATTAATGAATCCACATATATACTTAGGAGCCACCCTAACGAAAGATGGCGGAATACTGATTGAAACGAGGAGAAGAATATGCAAGGCTAGAAACACTTTCATCACCTTAAACAACATTTGGAAATCTAGCAACTACAGCTTAAGGACAAAATTTAAAATATTTTAAACAAATGTTATGTCTGTGCTTCTTTACAGATCATGCACATAACGAATGAATGAAAGCGACAATAAAAAAAGTAAATACATTTCAACGAACTGCCTAGGCAAAATATTAAAAGTCCATGGCCAAGAGTAATTTCAAATAATGTCTTGTATAGAAAGACAAAGATGGTACTAACCAGCATAACAATTCGTGAGAGAAGATGGAAAAAATCGGACATATTTTACGTAGAGATGCAACCAATAATTCAAGGGTAGCTTTGTCCTGGACACCAGATGGGCGAAGAAAAAGATGCAGGCCAAAAACAATCTGGAGGCAATGGTAGAGAAGGAGAGAGAGATGCTCGGAGGGTTGAGATGGAACCAAGTCAGTGAAGTGGCACAAAACAGGAAAGATGGTTCTCTGTGCTGAACCTCAATCTCCACATGAGGAGAAGGGAGCAGTGAGTGAGTGAATTTACATCAATTGAGTCCCAGTCATGTGATTTAATTCAGCACTGTCCAAAATCTTTACAAGTGAGCTGAGAATAAGATCTAAGTCCCAATCATTGTGACTGTGGACTGCAACGAATCATGTACCTAATAATTTAAAGATGTGCTGTCCTCTAAATATTTCTGACAACGAGCTTAGAGACCCATTCATGTGATTAATGTGATTAAGCCTTTCCTCATTCATATCAATTGAGTCTCAGTCATGTAATTTAATTCAGCACTCTCCTAAATCTTTACAAGTGAGCTAAGAATAAGATTTGAGACCCAATCATTGTGACTGTTGACTGCAATAAATCATGTGCTTATTTAACAGCTTAAAGCTCTGCTCGTCTCAGCTAAATATTTACAAGTGAGCTGAGATAAAATCTGATACAATTTTCTACACTTCCGACGTATTTTCGAGCAACCCAAAGGTTAAAGAACCGTACGATCATTACGAAATTTTGGCCCTTAGACCCCTCCAACCCGACACCCTCGATTTTTCAAAATCAGGGGTAATCCACACCATTCAACCCGAGAGACTCTTCACAATTCAATGATTAGCAACTAGCTACTGTTAGACCATATACAACACAGAAGTAATGTATGCCTTCTTAACTGACAGTGTCTTCATAGTCTATTCACAGTTCATATGTTAGCAACCAGCTACTGTTACACAGTACACAATAAGTCATTCATCTGGGATTCAAGCCACATAACTGCTGCTTAGTGAAGCATATCAGATTAGTCTTTGGCTGAACCCAAATATAAATCTTATCCTTGGGAGGACTTTGTGCAAAATCCATGAATGATTGATGAACCATTCCTCCTGAAGATGGTTATTTCCCCATAATCTGCTTGAAGCTATACAGCACGTCTGTTAATATTTAGAAGGGAGCTGGATTTTTGGAATAATGCCGACATACTATCCCTGCACAAAATAATTATCAAGGATACTGAGTGTCCAATGCTGTTCTTGTCTCTCCATGTACTAAAATACATTTCATTAAGTAATTTTTCATAATTCATAAAGGTTTTATTTTCCATACAAACAATCAACAAAAACATACATTCATTGCGAGTTTGAGAAAGTAAAGGCCGTTACACACCTAACGCGACGCGGCGAGCGATTTTTTAAACAAAATTTAATGAAACAAAGGAAAAGAAACATTTTAACCTCTTGTTTTCAGAAAAGGATTGTCATCGCATGGCTATTCAGATGATAACTAAAAATTGATTAAATGGGCCTTTCTACGCCCTTTAAAGCAAAATTCGCGTCGCGACAGAGAATCGCCCCCACTCTGCCACTAAAGCGAATTTATCCAGTTTGAACAAAACAAACATTTTTAACAAATTTTCCAGTGTCATCAGAAAGCCTCAATTTTATATTTCACCGTGTGTAAGCAAAAAGTCAAAGCATTTTATAATATTTCTTTCCTGTATGATTATCTAAAAAATCGCTCGCCGCGTCGCGTTCGGTGTCTTACGGCCTTTGGACTGCTTTATATTGTATAAAGTATATCGATTCCATCCAAGTGGCGTTTTGCTATAAACTGAGAAATTCGCTAAAATTAACCTTACCACCTCTCACCCAAGAGAAAATCCTAGTTGGGATTTGGTCCCAACTGGGAATTTCCCCGACCGGAATTTTGAAAAATCTATACTTGAATGAACTGGTCCAATTTGGGAATATGTTCAAGTCCAGTTAGGGCCAACGAACGTTTTGGTTTACTGACTGGGCTCCACAGCTGCAGGCCGTGCTACAAAGTCATAACAAAAACAAGCACAAATGAACGAGGAACGAGTACTGACATGGAGGGGCGGAGGGGGGGGGGAGGGGGGTGGGGGGAGGCCACACGAAAACAAACCCGACAACAATCAGGGGACACACAAGTGAAAACATGAACACAAAGGAGTCGTTTCAGAGCCACCCCACCCTAGGAAAAAACTACAAATAGCAAACTACAAGTAAATACTATACCAAAAGTTCCTAGGGTGGAACGAAAAAACACTAACTAGCAAAATACACTAAAATAAGCAACTTGGCCAAAGAATAAGCTAAATAGGCCCAGTTGGGGCCAGTTCATCTTAGTCGGCATTTGTTCAATCCAAAATTAAACCAGTTCATTATTATTAGGAATATTCAATCCAAGTTGGAACCAGTTCATCCCAATAGGAAATATTTAATTAAAGTTGGGACCCGTTCCTCTTAGTTGGGAATCCCATATGGTCTCAACTGGAATTTTCTTCTGGACAAGTTGGAAGTTCTCCATCATAGTGTTGTCTATATACTTATCATAAAAAAGTTCATTGGAAACTAATTTATGCATATTATAGAAAGCAAAAGAATGCGTACGAACGATATGTTGAGTTAAAGAAATATTCCTGGTTTTTTAATATTCTGAGTCATTTAAGCCCAACGACAATGCTGGAAATACTACCATAAACTTCCACGTTGAGTACATAACTCAATCTTGGAACTAACTTGACTCCTGCTAATTAAGCATAGCAGTTCAGAAGAAGATAAAAACAAACAGATCAAAGAGACAGTACCTCCTTGCTGCCTTGCTCAAATGAATGTCAAGTTCACAACCTGACCACGGACAAAAATAGGTTACTAATCCAAAGTTATTTACTGCAATTCAGTGAATATACACATCGTTAAGATTTATTTAAACCAAGACAGATTGCGTGTTAAATTAAAACATTCAATCCCTAAGTTCCAAAGAGACTTAAGCGTGTTTTTTTTCTGAGAACACACATCACAGCCATGTGAAACGTTTACATCTGCATAATATGTTTTGCAAGTTTCAATAATTAGAATTTTAAAGTTTTTAGATACTATCTGGAATTAAGTTTATGTAGGAAACAGTTTTCCACAGTTTTAGAGCTTATGCTTATGCTTTAGCTCCTTCCGTGTAAGATATGGCCGAAAACAACACTCAGATGTATTTATAACTTGCATCAAATTATCAAAAATACATTAAATAAAATTCATTTTGTCTCATTACCAACATAGCAATAACACGAAATGATGAAACAGAGATGCTGTTTGTTATTCATAAGGTAAACAGTGTACTTAAGCTCTATATTTTTGACTTTTGGAAGTGTAAAAGAAACATAAGTTATAAGGTGGATTGAGTTGGATTGATATACTAAATGCAAAACACTTTTACAAATTCAATGATCATTAAAACAGTTCCTCTTGTGATAATCACATAAAGAACTGGATTGACATACTAACCATACAGCAAAATTTATGTGCATAAGCTCCAAAACAGCCCATCTCATGATGAACACGAAGAGAGCTGGATTGGAAAACTAATAAAATATGTTTATTTCACAAATAACTCATAAAAAGTTCTTTTCGTGATAATCATGAATAAAGCTGGATTGGAAAACTAATGAAATATGTTTATTTCACATATAACCCATAAACACTTCCTTTCGTGATAATCACGAATAGAGCTGGATTGATAAACCAACCATAAAAGCGAATTTCAATGTACACGATCTTTAAACAGCTTGTGATAATCACGCAGAGAGCTATAAGCTGGATTCGCATACTAATACAAATGTTACTTTCAATTTCAATAATCTCATAAACAGCAATTTTCGAGATACGCACCAAGAAAGCTGGATTGACGGAACAACAAGAAAATGCTCCTTTCAAATTCAATCATCACTTAAACAGACGCTGGTTTTTATACATAAAGTACACAGCGTATTTAATCGTTATATTTTTGACATTCTGAAGTTTAAAAGAAATATAAGGTAAAGAGTTGGATTGACTTACTCGAACATTGACAGTAATAATACAAGTCAACCACTAGTTGCTTACTTCCTTAAGTTCTTTGTCTTTTGTTATATCATATTTAATTACAATGAACATAGAAACAGTGTTTCAATGCATAATAGCTAGCTCACTTTACATAAATATCAAGCCGTTTTTGCCACAGTCTGACAGTGGGCCTTAAAAATGGATTTTAAAAAATCCATTTTGAAGTTACTGACACTGTTAGGAGGTGTTATTTGGTCTATGTGCCTGTAACAACAGTAGACAATGGGTAGACATGGACTATTTTCTTTCATGATTCAACTGCCCATCGTGCATGAACAGACATCAGGTAATTCAGTAGCTTTTATCATGAAACTGCCCATCGTACATGAATAGACGTCAGGAATTAATCAGCTTTTGTATTTGAATACTATTTCGGAATTCCGTAACTTTCTGCTGTCAATAGATGTTGTTTCCAGCAATGATACTTATTCTTGTTCCATTTGCAAGTGTAACTTGTATGAAGCTGTGACTCTATGGATAATTAAATATCTACATGGACGGGTAGATTAAGCTTAATTTGATTTGAGCTTTACTGAAAAAAAACAAGCTAAAAAACATGAAAATAGTAAACATTTTCATCGAAATCGGTGAACAATTAACCAATTTACATCCTTTTAGTTGTTAGGCCTTGTTGTAATAACAATGGGAATTTTATATAAATTGTGTGGCATAACCACTAAACCTATCAAACTCCTTATGTTAAGTTGTTAACCTATTGTTTTTCACAGCTCCACCAACGTTATTTGAATGGTAACAGTTGTGAATATGACATAACAGTTTTGACTTGATCTCCATCATATATACTAGCTTAATCGAAGTATAGCAGAAGAAACTGGTCAGTTTGATGATTTTAAGTGACTGAAATTTAGGACAGAAATATAAAGAATTGCATTAAAAAGTTCTCAACTACAAACAATCAATATCTTCTCAATAAAAACAAGGCACATTATTTCAGAAGACTAGAAGACGTCACATCAATAACCTTCATCATGCCATCTTTCTTTTTTATTGACAACAATTCACCACAACAGGATGGACACTCTAAAACTTGACTCAATATTTAAAGGGTTGAGCATCTGCATCAGTGATGCTCTGGTTTTAATCTAATCAACAGATCAAAGTGAAATACTAGAGATATGAACAAATAGTAATATACACGCCTAATTATGAAAATATAAAAAGTATAAGAGATATAATTTCGATATAGATATGTGTCCTTTATTGTTGTAGAAGTATAGGTCAAGGTTGATAGTGATGGTATAGCAAGGTATTTTGTGAAAGAAGGCTCAGTACTTTAGGTTCAAACTTGCTTTTTCCCTCACTTGCTCTTCCCCTACTCCCACCCCCAAGAAAATTTTGTAAAGTGAATTTTTTTGTCGAAATCATAGATTTCTCCCTATGAGACAAACTTACCCCTCTCTCCTCCATAACTAAACTTCAAGGGCTGCCACTGTTGTTTGTACAGTCGAACAATGTGTTGCAAGTGTGAAGTTTCATGCACAGTGCGTAACGTTATGTTATGAGAAACTTGTTTTTCAACGTGTTTATTAGAAAGAAAAAGTAAACGTGAAATAATAATACTGTAATAACTGAAATATACTATAATAGTAGTCACTAGACAAAAATTACTTTTGATCGAAAAAAAAAAAATCAAAATTCATAAACAAAATGTTTCTGTCGGGATTCGAAACCACAACCGTAGATTTGTGAAAAAATCAATGTCTATCACCTTAACCGACTGGGCTATTTAAAGATAATCTTTACCTTTTTGCTAAATTTTCCGAGCATCAAAATATGTTGTAAATCGCGGGAAAAGTCAATAGGAATTTGTGAGCAAAAGCTAATCTCCATCCTTCGGAGAAAATTCATCGGTGGCAGATTCCGAAACAATGTTATTATGTGTGGTAAATTTATTAGGGTCGCGTCGGGCGAAAACCGATTTTCGATTCTTTTTTTGAGGGGAGGGGGGGGGGGAGTCATTTGTGGTGAACTTTGGAATGCACAATTCATTAAACCTACACACCAAAACAAAGAGTTGTTATATCTACGGGTCGATCTATGTAAGACAAACATGGCAACATAACAAAATGTCAAAGAAATGCTTAGGATATGATGAATGCTGCAAAAACAAGACTCATATCCAAACGAAAATCTGGCTTTTGGGCGAGTGATTGATTAATCTAAAAAATTGTTGGTAAATATTTATGAGCCAATTATAAAATAATGATGAAATCAAATGTATATACCGCTACGGTTAGGCCTACCCAGATTCCAATAGCAATAAAACATGTTGGAATACTAGGAGTTAAGCACTATGTAGAGTACATACCTACGCCAGCTTGATAATTCAAGCATGCCTTGTGAAGTTCACCCTTATCCCCAAAACAATCTATCTCAGAAATATTAGACCCGCTCAATTTTATCCCAAAATATCTTTCTCACTTCTAAAATATTATCAGTATTTGCCATTTACATTCAAGACACTTCAGGATTATCTACCTTCATTGTTTTCAGTTTTATTGAGGTTATCATTAATTGTTTGAGTGCTTTTCAGTCAAGATTCCCATTCCATCCTTTTCCATTCATGCCAAAAGTAATTGTTTTGATTTTTTTGATAACAACCACTAGATTTTCTTTTAGACTTTGGATTTTGGAGTTCAGAAAAAAAGGATTGTTTGGAAATCCTTTCAGGAAACGAATTCATTGCTCAGCATTCCATTCCATTGGAAACCTTATCCAAATACATCACCACCTTCTTCGTTTTTGACCCTCCTCTGTTCTAATACGTCCTAAATTCTAACCACCTCTTCCTAAGCAGTAACAAACCCCACACCATTTTTTCTTTAAATTCCATTCACTATTTCTTGAGATATGTTGATGACAGGAAAAGTTATCCTGAAACATCCTCACGCCTCCATTTGTACCCTTTTATAATTCAATACGTTCCAAACTATAATCAGTTCGGGAGCAACCCAAAAAAGTGGGTCCTTTGAAATACCAAAAAAATTGGGTACTTTTATGTATTACGTCATCGCATGAGCCTTCACATTGGACTATCCCACACTAAATATATGGAGTTTCTTATTTTCCGCTCCGGATTGTCCAAAATTTCAATGGATAACCTGAAATTTTGGAGACGGATAGTAAACAGATATTCAAAACTTTCTGTCGCTGCTTTTTGATATTCACGGTCGTCTTTTTGAGAAAATAAATAAAACAGATTATGGGCAGTCTGTTTTGTTCATTTTCTCAAAAAGGCGACGATGAATTTTAAAAAGCAATGGCAAAAAGTTTTTAATATCTATTTACTATCCGTCTCCAAAATTTCAGGATATCCAGTGAAATTTTGGACAATCCGGAGCGGAAAATGAGAAACCCCATATGTTTAGTGTGGGCTAGTCAAATGTGTAGACTCATGTAATGACGTAATACATAAAAGTACCCACATTTTTGGGTATTTCGAAGTACCCAGTTTTTTGGGTTGCTCCCGAACTGCAATTCTTTCAAAGGCAGTAAAAAACACACACACTAAATTTAATCAAAATCCAGTCAATTGTTCCTAGATATGTTGATAACAACCAAACAGACAGAAAAACAGCTATATTATTAGGCCTAATCTTTATTAAAGCAAATTTATTCTGCAGATAAAGTGTGATATGGTCAGATCAAACCAGATATAAAGTGAATATAATGCTCAATTTGATATACAAATCAAGTTTTACCTGGTTAGATCAAGCCAGATATAAGCTTGATTCAAATCTACATTTAAAAGATTTTCCAGTGTGAAAATTTACATATATGTATTTTATATTGATATTAATAATAAAAAAGTAATATCATGATTAGCAAGCGGATACAATTTGATATAATATGATTCAGCATGCAGATATGAAGGCTCAGTCCTTTTGTAACTCTGTTAGCAGTGCTTTCTGAATTATCTAACAATAAAGAATTCAAAAACACTGATGGGCGGAGTCACATTTATTGACACCGATAAATGTTCATGCAGAAGTAGAGATTAATAACTGCATTAATATTTGTATTTTTCCAAAAGCATATGATTAATTTACTCTATTCTGTGGCTTAATTCCTTAAAATATTTCGTTTCAAACATTTGTTCTGAATTTTCAGGAAGTTTTGTAAAAACATGCACTTGAACAAATGAAAGTCTTTCATATAATTTAGAGCTGGTTCACCAAAACCACATATTAGTGAAGGGCTCTGATATTTATGATAATTCTAAATTTGTGGAAGTTTTAATTCTTAGATATAAATACTATTTCTAAGTCAGATATGAATTCCCAGATCCGGGCCAGTATAAATCATAGATCTGGGCCAGATCTAGATATTCCAGATTAAGACAGATTAAGTTTGATCTGGAAATACATACATATCAAGTTTGATCAAAGCCAGATCAAGTTTGATCTGGCCCAAATTTATATCTGCCCAATTCTTTATCTAGCCAGATCTGGGAATTATATCAATTCTACATCTATCGGGCTGTGATCTGGAATTTATATCTGGCCAAGACCTGATCCAAATATGATACTTAGATATGGGCCAGATATGGCCCAAATGTATGTCTGTCCAATTCTTTATCTGCCCAGATCTGGGGTTATATCAAATCTAGATCTAACATAGATTTGGAATATATATCTGGCCCAGATCTGAGATTTATATCTGGTCCAGTCTGGGTCAGATATGATACCCAGATCTGGAAATTCCAGATCAAGTTAAAACTGAACTAGATCAAGTTTCATCTGGCCCAAATTTATATCTGCCCAATTTGTTACCGGACCAGATCTGGGAATTATCAAATCCAGATCTGGGCCAGATCCGGAAATTATATCTGTCCCAGATCTGGGATTTACATCTACGCCAGATCTGAAATTTTGTAAGGGAAATTGGCTTTTTTGTTTATATTTTAGCAATGGAGATTTCTTTGACTGTAAAATATCTTATATGGCTTAATTCGGGTCTTTCTCAAATACTTTGATGGAGAAAAAAAAAAGGGGGAAAATAATATTTTGATGACCTTTAAATGATGAACAAAAGCGTGGGTCTAATATGTAATAAAAATTTTGATGACCTTTTTAGTTATTTAAAGCCTTTGTATTCGTCTAATATGTATTTACTTTAACTTTATCCTGTGACATAGTTCCTTAAAAGCCTTTGTAATCGTCTAATATGTATTTACTTTATCTTTATCCTGTGGCGTAGTTTCTTAAAAGCCTTTGTATTCGTCTAATATGTATTTAACTTATCTTTATCCTGTGACGTAGTTCCTTAAAAGCCTTTGTAATCGTCTAATATGTATTTACTTTATCTTTATCCGATGGCGTAGTTCCTTAAACATTTTGTTTGAAACATTTGTTTTGAATTTTTAGGGATTTGTTGTTCTCATAATGAAACTAAATAGTAGAAATGCTCACTTTTTTTTTTTTTCATTAAGCACTGGCAAGGGTCTCATTCAGTTATGACTGTTTGCTTTCAATCTGTTTTGCTCTCATTGTTTTGTAAAAACAGGCACTTGGACAAATTAAAGGCTTTCATATCATTTAGAGCTGGCTCACCAAAACCACACATTAGTGAAGGCGCTCTGATATTTATAAAAATTTCAGATTTATGGAAGAATTAATTCCCAGACAAATATCCCATTTCTCAGTGGGCCAGATATGAATTTCCAGATCTGGGCCAAATATGATACACAGATCTGGAAATTCCAGATCAAGTTTGATCTAACTTTGATCTAAGTTTGATCCAAGAAAAGCCTTTGGACAGTGACCGATCCACTGTAATTTTGTTCAAAACTTGGAAATTTCGTGATTTGGTTACAGCTTGGTTTTGTTTAGTTTTACTGGGTTTTTTGCGCTTGAGATAATCTACTAACCCTGCTTTTGCTTTAAAGACCTTGGACTAATTGTCTGGAATTTGATCCTTATCTTCAGGTGTAACGCACATTACCCTTTTTATGCTTAACATGACTGCAGCGCTGACTGTTGTGAATGCTGTAATCAAGGAAATAATGTCGGGGTTGTCTTTAAAAACAATAGCTTGAAAAGGATATGCTAATGGTACCGTTGTGGTAAATAACACAGTGACCAGGACTGCACTTTCCAGTTTCAGGGCGAGGTTGGCAGTTACATCGATTCCTATTTCGCACACTCCAAGGCCTATCATACACATGACTTCGATAAATGTCTTTGGAATAGTCCATAAGTTCCATAGAAATACAATAGGAAGAATCAGTGCGGTTTCTATGATCCCGCAGGACATGATAAGGATATAAAAATCAAATTTAGGTGTTTCCAGCATCAGCTTTCTTGGAATAATGACCAAAATGGCGAAAGAAAATGGTAGACAGAAATGCTAGAAAAATTGCTAACGTCTGTGATGACGAGGAAGAGGGATCTTGCGCCTCTCCAGATCCGAATATGAATTCTGGTTTTGACATGATGACGATTGATGTGCATGTTATCGCAATTAAAATCCCGTCCTTTAAATCAAGTTTTTCACGAAGACAAATCCATCCCAATATAGCAATTGGGATAGGGGCGCAATGGGCGACCGCGTTTACATTCCCAATAGATCCATACTGAATTGCGAAAAGATAGAACATTAAATCGAACATATTTACAATGGCGTAGCATATGATGTACACTGTATTGCGGGTGTTGTATTTGTCGCTGTCTTCCCATTTTACCCACGGTATCACGCATAAGAGGGAAATTGAGGTTATGAAAGTTATTTGTAGTGTTGCCATTGTTTTGGTTAAAACTTTCGCGAAAATAATGAGTCCTGTTAAAAAAACACCAAAAGAAAAGCGTAGGCTATTCCACGTCTATCATAAAGACGTCCGAGGATACTTCGAGGTTGACCGGTATTTTTTTGCTCATGATCTGCATCGTCACTTGGTAGTAATAATGGAGCTGACGCCATCTTGGAAAGAAATATCTTGGCGTAAGAACATTCAAAATCTGTAGTATGATAAATTGAAGATTAAACTGTTGTCTCGGGTCAATATACCATCAGACCCCAACAAATTATAACAAAAGGTCTGTCAACGGTTTTATGGCCTATTGGATATTGTGAGTGACAGAAACAAGTCTATCAAATTCTGCCAACCGGAAGTGTCTTAAAACTTGGTCACATCCAAGATGGCCACTACAGACCCTGAAAATCGAGTAAATGGCTGTAACTTAATAAATGTAACAATATTTGAGACAGAATAATGATTTTCGGTTCCGACTACTCTATGGTTTTAAGGGTCAAGCAACTCATTTCCTGTAGAAGGATTTATAACCTGACCCCCAGAAATGCGTTACAACTGGCTCAAATCCAACAGGGCTGCCACGAACGCTGCCCGGGGACCCTGAAAATAGGGTAAACGGCTGTAACTTCCTTAATATTTGTGATAAAACAATACGTTTTCTTCCACTCCATGGTTTTTAGAGTCAAGCAACTCATTTCTGCAGAAATAATTATAACCTGACCCCGGAAGAGTTAAATCGAAGATTGCTGCCGCGGTCCGGGACCATGAAAATAGGGTAAGCGGCTATAACTTCCCTTTTTTATTGTGATAGAACATTTTTGTTGTACTGCATGGTTTTAAGGGTCAAGCAAGTCATTTCTGCAGAAAGAATTTTGACCTGATTCGGGAAGAGTCAAATCCAAGATGGCTGCCGCGGCCCGGGATCCCGAAAATAGGCTAAGCGGCTATAACTTTATTATTGTGATAGAACATTTTTGTTCTACTCCATGGTATTAAGGGTAAAGCAAGTCATTGCTACATAAAGAATTATGACTTGACCCCGGAAGTGGATTAAAGCTGGGTCAAATCCAACACGTCTGCCGCCGTCGGACCATTAAAATAAGGTAAACGGCTGTAGCTTTCTTAATATTTGTGACTGAACAATAAGTTTTGGCTCTACTCCATGGGTTTAAGATTAAGTAACTCATTGCTACAAAAATAATCATAACCTTACCACCAAAAGTAGATTAAAACTGGATTAAATCCCAAACGGCTGCCGCGGATGCTGGCCCGGAACCCTGAAAATAGGGTAAACGGCTTTAATTTCTTTAATATATCGGATAGAAGAAGAATTTTTGTTCTACTCCATAATTTTAAGGGTCAAGCAACTCATTGCTGCAGAAAGAAGTATGATCTGATCCCGGAAATTACAACTGGCCATCCATAGCTGAAATTTGGGACCTGAAAATAGCACAAACGGCTTTAATTTCCTTGAAATTTGGGATAGATTACTTATTTCTTTCTACTCCATGGTTTTAAGGGTAAAACAATCCATTGCTTCCAATATAATTATGACCTGATCATTTAAACCTTAAATCAAAGATGGCGGCCAATATATTGCTGCCAGCAAAAAATAAAAGCAACAGTACAGTACCAATACCTTCCTTGCTTCTAATGATTGCCATTATTAACCATGTATGTGTTGACGAGAGATAAATGCGACAAACTCTGAAGGTTTTTAAGACTAAACTGTATTTACATGGAGGAGGTTGAATGTGGAGGTTAACAAATCCAAGTGTTTGATGCTATCATATGACACACCTAAAAAAACATCCGACAAATTTGTTTTGCCCAAATGTTACATGTCTAAATGGGTTAAAAATGTTATTTGACAAGTTTGACACTTATTATGTAATAGGTTTTCATTCAATCTTTCACTATAATCTTGTAATGCATGCATCATTGTAAAACATGTAAATAATGTTTCAAACTAAAATTGTTCTATTTACAACAACTAGAGCTGTTGCCATTATCTCTCGTCAACATATTGGTGGTCATCCTCCTCATTGTTTTTAAATAAAGAAATATGTTATCATTGCATTTCTTGGCTCCTAAAACTATTTATAAGAAGCAAATACACTGGCCTTACCTGCCTATGTTAACTAGTATGGGAATTATTGGTACCGTACTGATGCCTTCACGTTTTCGAAGCTGTTGGCAGCCATATTGACCGCCATCTTTGATATATCTGTTTAAGGTTTGGTTCGTCAGGTCATAATTCTATTGGCAGCAATGAATTGAAAACCACTGAGTTTATAGAGACAAAATGTATTGTTCTTTCCCACATATAAAGGAAATTACAGTCATTTACCTGATTTTCAGGGTCGACGGCCATCTTGGATGTGATCCAGTTTTAATCCACTTCCGGGGATCGGGTCAGAATTCTATTGGTAGCAATGAGTTGCTTGATCCTTATATCCATGGGGTAGAGACAAAAGTTATTGTTCTAACACAAATAATAAGAAAGTTACAGCCGTTTACCCAATTTTCAAGGTCCGGCAGTGGCAGCCATCTTGAATTTGATCCAGTTGTAACCCACTTAAAGAGTCGGGTCATAATTCTTTCTGCAGCAATAAATTGTTTGACCGTTAACTTAAACCATGAGGCAGTACCAAAACTCATTGTTCTATCACAAACATTTAGGATGTTATAGCCGTACGTTTACCCTATATTCAGGGTCCGCCGGCGGATGCCATCTTAGATTTGACCTAGTTTTACCCCACTTTCTGGGTCAGGTCTAATTCCAACTACATCAATGAGTTGCTTGATCCTAAAAACCATAAAGTAAAACCAAAAATCATTGTTTAATCTCAAACATTATGCTACAGCCGTTCACCCGATTTTCAGGGTCGGCGGCGGCCGTCTTTGATTTGACCCGGTTTTAAACCCACTTCCGGGAGTCAGGTCAGAATTGTACTGGTAGCAAAGAGTTGCTCGATCCTTAAACCCATGGAGTAGAGAAAACAGTTATTGTTCTATCCAGCCTAGTAAGAAGATTACAGCCGTTTATCCTATTTTCAGGGTGTGGCGGTGGCAGCCATCTTGGATTTAACCCAGTTTTAACTTATTTCCAGAGGTCAGATCGTCATTTTTTTTTGCAGCAATGTGTTTTTCCTGACCCATAAATTATAGAGTTGGACCAAAAATCATTGTTAAATTTCCAAATATTAATAAAATTAAGCCGCTTACCCAATGTTCAGGGTCGGCGTGGGCGGCCATCTTGGATGTGACTTAGCTTTAACCAACTTCCGGGGGTCAGAAATTGATAGACTCAGAACATCCAGTATTCCAAAACCACTGAAAATACCTTTTGTTAGATTTTGATGGGGGTTATGTGTTATTTCTTCTTATGAATTTACCCGCCTATCGTATTAATGTGAAGAAAATTTTATATGTACTATCAATTCAACGCTTCTGATTGACGGATCACATACTGACAAGCCAATCAAAAACTGCAACGGAAGTAACGTCGCCGGTGTGTATATGTATGGTTGCCACCATTTGAAACATTACCCATAATGCACCAAGTGTCGCTCCATCTTTTATTGAGACGAACTTTATAAAGTCCGGTTATTGTCTCTCGTGGACGAAAATAGATAGGCGTATTAAATCGTTTAAATATATTTGATAGAGGAAAATAAAATAAACCAATTTTGGGGAAAAAACGAGTAAATATCTTATTCCTATACAAGAATTTGTTGAATTTTAAAGATTTTCCATGTCGCGTAAAAAGATTGTTGGTATGAGTCTATGTCATCATTATAATGCCATCACAACACTTCCTGTACTATTATTTATGTATTTCTTTCAAAATTAATTTCGTATTTTCCAAATGATTGGGAACATTTATTCTTCAAAAATTATTAAGAATAGTGTAGAATAAAATATACAATTATGTTTTCGAATCTGTTCTTCTTACTTATATTTGAATTAGGAAAAATAGGAGATTAATTTTTAAATAAATACATCAAGTTTTAGTACAGCAAGTGCTCTTATGACATCATAATGATGACTAAGACTCAGTACAAAAGTCATTTTTATGCGGGTAAGAAAAATCTTTAAATTTTAATAACTTCTTCTAGCTGTCTAGGAATGAGATATCAACATAATTTGTATACCATTCTATTTCTAAAATATTTCTTTATCAGATAATGAAATGAAATTCCATGGGAATATTCCTTTAATCACGATAGAATGATAGATGGCATTTAAATGGTTGTGCAAAACATTACACATTGAACATCGTTTGAAATTATTCTCGATGACACAAAAGCGCAAAAAAATCAGCGCTCAGCTGCTCAGCGTTCAAGAGAAAAATTGTAATCTTGATATTGTGAAATAGGAATTAAATAGCAAGGAATATTTAAAGGACATTGGACATCTAGCTGTCTAGCAGATTTAAGAATATGTAAAAGAGCATGAATATATAAGTGGAATAGTTTTTATAATTTGTGAAAAGCTTAATTAGTTTTCAAGTTATCACCGAACAAATTTATGACCGAACAAGATTTGTTAATTTGTGCGGAATTTGTGACATCTCAAAATCTGTATGTAATTCTTTAAATCCTGTTCTTCAAATTCAGCTACTTGGGAATTTTATAAGTCTATTCTAGATACATGATGATTCAGGGTATGACCAAGTTAAAAAAAGAAGTCCAATTCTATATTTCAAACAAAATTAACAGAATAAAAAACAATGGTTTTACAAAAGGTGACGAAAAATCCTTCCTCCATTGATGTCACATATTATTGCACAGTAACAGCTCAAACTAAAAAATGCTATAAATTGCTCAATTTTAACTAATTTTGCTGAAATAATTGGCTGTTTTAATGGTTAAGATCATGTTTTAAATAAATTAAGCCCATTTTGCCTTAGATGTCCATAGTCCTTTAACTAATTAAGAGAACTCTCTTTTATTCCCTGTACCCCCTGTATGATATGCAACAGACTGATAAGATGTATATGGACGAGTAGAAATTAAAATCTATATAAACGTATACCTTCAACATTAGCTAAATTGTTTTAAAATAAGAAAATCTTTTAAATCTTCTGCCATATATAAATTTATCAGTCTGTGAAAAATCGTAACCATAGGCAGATGGGCATATCAACGAAAATTGACCCATTGTGGATATTTTGTTCAATGTAATTGAATGAAATTTGGAAAATATTTTTAATAACTGGCCTTGCGTTCTCCACCATATCATAAATCACATATTTCTATAATATATTACATTATCCTTTGTCTTTCACAACCCGTAACTTGTAAAGTACATTTGCCATATTTCATTATTCGCTAATCGAACACCGCAATTTATTCAAAACTAATATCATTAAACACATTGGCGGCGCGCCATAGGGGCAGTGGCAGCACTACACTCATGGTCAATTTTTGGCCAAATCATGGTCAAATCTGCACCGAACAAACTTTGGTCAAAATTGAACAACAAATTTGATCACAATATGGTCAAATTTTTCCATAATTGCAATATTATGGTCAAATTTAACCATTGTTTTGTCACTTAATTTTGACTAAAGTTGGTTTGGTGCAGAGTTGACCATGTTGTGGTCAAATTTGACCATTCTTTTTAGAGTGTACGGGGGCATTTGCCCCAACAAGGACATTTTGTCCCCCCCCCTCCCGTCACGTGATAGAAATCCTAGTACCGCCACTGCATAGGGGCAAATTTCTTACAGCCTCCCCTGCTTGGACAACATTTCCTATAATTATGAAATTTGTTAATTGGCTGATTTTTTAAAAAAGTAATACAAATATAAATTAAATAATTATTAATAATTTTCAAGCTTACTATGTATGAACGGCTCACCATGTCCTATAAGTTAGCAATGAATCTATTTAGACGATGTGACTGTCAAACGCATTCTACAGTCTAACAACTTGCCTCCAGAAGTCTGATTTGGAGTTAAAAAACTCCCTGCATGCTTGCTTATAGCAGGAATTCTGCATCCCTGGTTTCAATAATAAAAAAATACCTGCCCGCCGTACATGCCCAAAAAGATCAAGCTACCGTGGCTCTGAAGGGACATTTCGAATTTCCGACTTTTTCGTTTCGAGATTTCGACTTTTCATTTCGAGTTTTCGACAGGCAGTTAAAAATTCACGACAAGAATAACTTGCTTGTGGCAGGGTTCACCACAATGGGCTCCAGCCATTTTAACATTGATCTTACTATCTCCATTCTTTGGACAAAGGAAGTTCTGGTGCTCATAAAAGAAGTTAACCCCAACAATGACCTGCTTGACAGCTTGGTGTGCAGTTCTTTTGATGTGCTGATTAAGAGCTGTTTGGTTGGAGGAAGAAGTCCCATAGACCTGACCTTCTATGTAAAAAGCTGCAGGCGAGCTTTATCTTTACTACTTGTTCGACTTGTTCGGTTAGATATCGTATCCCGGTGGGTCTGCAACAAGTGAGTTCACAACTGGTTATCAAGGGCCGTGGCTGTCTTGATATAATGTCCAGCACTGGATGCTTTCGGGACATTAAACCTTGCTATGCTATAACAAGGTAACAAAGTGTTCGAAAAGAGCCAGAGGCACATCATAATTAATCTTCATGCATTGTTTAATCAGTACTCACGTTTTAGGATTCTTACTGTGAGCACGCACTGTAGGACAGGGAGGGATGGTATGTGGCACATGGAAGGATGGCATGTGGGACAGTGTTTGATGACACATGGTATAGGGTAGAACTACCGCACGATTATCGCGATTAGCGCTACTAAGCTAGCGCACTTGCCGCAGTAAACGCATCTTTTGTTAAGAACCCCTTTTATATGCCGCCGATTGGCGCCGATATGCCTCCCAGAGTCGACGGCAAACGCGTTATACAATCCAGTTGTGATATGTCCCTTCCCTTGTGAGTAAACGCGTTAATAAATCCCCATAATCACTGAAGCAAAACTCCCTCCGTGAGTAAACGCGTTAAGAAATCCTCTAAATCACTGAAGCAAACCGATGTATTGTTATCGGGGTTTAAGATCTACTTGTTAAAAATATTGGTTGTGTTTACCGATGGAGCTATTAACAGATTAGTAGTTTGCCGTAATACATCTCATAGCTGCATGTATTATGGCGATATTCGCCATACATTATACCAGGGAGACGTAATATTTCCCTGATTATACAATGGACAGTGTATTGAGCCGCCGTGTATCTAACGCCAGGTTAGGACATTATGTTAATAGAACAGTCTAAATAAGATAATACAAACGAATGCAAAGAAAAACCATTTAGACTCGATTCTTATTCGCTTCTTCCAACTTTGAGACAGAAAAATAAGAGCCCAGTACCCGAATAACTAATTCAGCAAGACTTCTTTGTACACACAGTAACGTGACTGGACCCGTAAACATACATTTCAATTAGGCAGTGCACTAAGTTCTTTACGGTATGGTATTATTTACTTCATCTTTATTTATTCATTTTACATAATTTATTTAGCGCCTTATCCAATACAAAATTGCACTAAGGCGCTTTACAATAAAAACATATAAGTATAGGACAAATAAATACAAATATAAAGGGTTTTAAATGTTAAACTGTTTAAAATAGTAAATAGGCAATATACGTACAAACAGTCA
>JAIGNY010001436.1:25000-65926 GCA_020152595.1 Chiridota heheva
TAATGATCAATGGACCATTCTTTTTAAGAAAGGTTATTTCCTCATGACAAGCCTAAAAAAAACCCACACTGCTCATTGGCATTTGCAACATTCAGTGGCTGTAGGAAACATCTCCTTACAAAACATACACTGCAGAGCCATCAACCCAGAGAAAGGAGCTTAAGACGACGTTAGCGTTCCTTATGCTGCAGACACATTGGATGATGACCACGCCGACACCAATTCTGGTAGTGATGAGGAAGAATATGCTGACAACAGTAATTTGATGATATTAGTAATAAAGCTGCCCTTTTCACAGGAAGATTAAAAGCTAAAAACATTCCATCAGCAACCAAAAACTGGGTACTTTAAAATACCCAAAAAATGGGTACTTTGATGTATTACGTCATCGCATGAGCCTACACATTTGACTAGCCCACACTAAACATATGGGGTTTCTTATTTTCGGCCTTGGATTGTCCAAAATTTCAATGGGTATCTTGAAATTTTGGAGACTGACAGTAAATGGATATCAAAAACCTTTCGCCGCTGCTTTTTGAAATTCACCGTCGCAATTTTGAGAAAATGAACAAAACAGACTGCCTTAAATCAGTTTTATTGATTTTCTCAAAAAGGCAACCGTGAATTGGAAAAAAAAAGCGGCAAAAACTTGATCTGGCTTAGATCTATCTCTGCATGAACCTTCAATGGTGTCAATCATTGTGACTCCGCCCATCACAATTTTGACACTTTATTGGTAGATGCTTCAGGAAGCACTTTAGTCAATACAGAGCCACACAAACGGACTGACCTTCATATCTGCATGCTCAGTGAATCAAATTGTATCCACTTGTTTATCATGAAATTATTTTTTTATTATTGATAAAATTTACATATATATGTGAGTTTCTTTTAAATGTAGCATTAATCAAGGTTATATCTGGCTTGATAAATTGTATGATAAATGGGAAAAGTATGCTGACGTCATGATATACTGAGCAGGAGAGATGCTTTAGCTTTAAAGCATTTGGAAATGGATAAATTGACAAGTGGTAAGAATTATAACAATATTTATAATTTTGATGTGGTTATTTGAGGTAATAAAGGGTTATGTGCAGGTAAATGAAACATTAACTAACTTGTTTTAGTGTATATTATATGGACAGACCAGAGGTGCAGTGGCTCAGTGGTTAAGGATTCATGCTCTTATTCTCCTATTCAGGTTCGATTCTCCTATTCGGGTTCGATTCTCCTATTTAGGTTCGATTCTCCTATTCGGGTTTGATTCTCCTATTCAGGTTCGATTCTCCTATTCGAGTTTGATTCTCCTATTCAGCTTCGATTCTCCTATTCATGCTCGTATTCTCTTATTCAGGTTCGATTCTCCTATTCGGGTTCGATTCTCCTATTCAGGTTCGATTCTCCTATTCAGCTTCGATTCCAATTATAAGTACCCCCATTGTGTCCTTAAAGAGGGCATGACATGGTCATCGACTTTGGCTAAAAACTTAAAATAATAACTTCTAGTAACATAAAATCACATAATTATAATACCAATTCCCGAAAAAATCGTAAAAATTGGTGCAAATATCGAGAGAAACATGCAGCAAAATCACACGCTACGTAGCTAACGATGAGAAAATGCTTGTCACGTGACAAATAAGCCTGTGACGTAAGTTCGGGCGTAAGGCAGAACTGGCTAGCCACTGGAACACATAAACACTGTACTTTCTTGCGATAATGGCGACGGACAAAGGCGTTCTTCCAGTTCTTCGTCTGATAGCGAAATAGATCTTGTATTATAATGTTCTTCCTCAAGTTTTGATAAAGGAGAATCAAATGATTCTGATGAAAATGAAGAGGTAGAAGGTGAAATTATCGGCCTTGCCCCGTACCAATTTGAGCCGGAAGGCGATGCACAGGAGGCTGAAGAATTCGACCATGTTCGCATCGAGAGACTCCAACAAATTGTTAATAACTTACATGGTGAGATACTTTTTTGATTATGTGTGTTTTGAGATGGGTGTAATTTCTCAATTCTTTTGGAAAAGATTAATCCCCCTCCGCAATGAAAATTGAAACCCTGGGTTAGGTCAAGAGACAGTGAAGCCTTGTATAGTAGTTTTGCGAGAATTACTCAAAAAGTTTTTGTTTGGTAGGCGTAGGCTAGGCCTAATAGTAATACGTAGTAGTAGTGGTGGCACTAGTACTAAATGCTAGTCCGAGATTCCTCTGAAAGTGAGTTAGGCATCCATTTTTGACATTTTGCACACCATCAAAGCTAGAGGAATCTAGAGCTAGTACTAGTAGGCCTAGTACTTGGCCTGGTTATTACACATCCCTCCTTATTATGGCTGCCGTTGGTGATGGCTGGCCATCCAAGGGTACTACAAAATCCTATACCCTCCTCAGCTCCTGTGCTGTTTTAAGCAAGGTGTAAAAGTATAGGAAAATCTCAGTTTTAAGATCTTTATGAAAATGAAACCATTTTACCTTTTTCTCGCCTACAATGACTAGAATCGATGTTTGAAGCCCATCCATGTCTTCAAAAAGTGTTTTTAAAGTGATTTAAGTTACTTTTATTCAAGTATTTTGGACTACTTTTTATTTCGTAAAAATCGTCTGACGAGCTCTCCAAAGTATGGTCAAATTTCAAAACACTACTATTGGGGCTATAACAGTGGGGGTGATATGTTTGAGATTATTTGAGGATAAAATTAAGATAATACATATAATGTAGTACAATTAAATAAGCTAAAGATTTCTTGATGTTTTATTTATCTGTTTTTGCAGTTTTGTTTAATTTATTTTTATACTAATACGATTTAATTAAAAATGATGTATAGTGACAGTTTAAGATCTTCCCATTTTTAAAATTTACCTTAAGTGGGTATTAATTACAAAGCATCTTAAAATTTTCCATCAAGCGTTGTTTCATATAACCCTTTCTTGATTAAGGTCATGACTTTTATTGTGTAATTTCTTGGGAGGTACAGCTCCTTGAAAGGTGAAATTTTCTTTTCTCTTTCAATGTTTGTTTGAGAGGGCAGATCCTGAAGGCCAGCATTCATTAAAAAAGGCATGTTGTACTTTACCATATATCATTTATTTTAGAGACATGAAAAATTATCATATTACACAGTATAAAAACCACATATATACGTCAATTTCCTTTGCATTGTAGGCAAAGATACCATGGGATGAACATGAAGGTTGATACTGATGGAAAGAAAAATGGGATTCATTCAAGAAGTTATTTCATTGTTCTTTTGTTAATGCTTATTTTCTTTTTGTATCTCCTCAGATGATACTGCATATCGGCAACTGGTAAGATGGTGCTGGGGCTATCTTGGCAAACACAATCGTGTAATTCTACCATCATGTGCTGTGCTAAAAATCAGAACTACATTTTCATCTGAAGGACATGTTGGGTTTAAATACCCTGACCTTTATTTTCGAGACTGACTCCTTCCTGTGCAGTGTGATTTGGTATTTCTTGGAAGTGCATCCTTAAAAATACTTGTTTTATTTGAACATGTAAAAAGTTTTGTTTTTTCATGCTTGCCTGGCAAAGTTTGCCCCCCAAAAGTATTTTGTATTTACTTTGAAATTTCAGGTGCTAGTGTTGTAACATTAGAACAGTAATACTGTTCAGATAATTACATTACAATGAATCCGAAAAGCACCAAATTAGTTTGATTTTTAATGATATTTGTTGAAAAGCTCTTGCATGTTTTATTATGTGATGCTATTACTGTTAAGCCTCTGCCACATCAATCATTGTATACCCCAAATTACCATGCTAACTGGTTTAACCTTTTGATATACAATCAAACCTTATTGAAATGAAATAAATGAACCAATAATCTCCTCTCCAAATGTTCACCACATTGTATTTTTTGATATACTTTCTGCAGGGCTTAAAATACATTTTGTCATTTTAAAAGTTCCTTTTGTTTTATGTTTGTTTTGCTTTACTGTAATTTTGAGTAGAAATGTAGGTTCAATGCAAATTCTCTATCAATGGCAGAGGTCAGTGCAGAAGATACTGGGTTTGAATATTCCAATTTCCAAATGGTACTGTTGTATTGCCATTATCCTTGAGCAGCTTTTGAGCAGTTCACTCAGCTGTTTATTTGTTCCAGCTTGTAAGGAATCAACCAGCTAAAGATATTGCTGAGGGTTAGGTCATGAGATAATGATTAAACCCTGGATTGAGGCAGTGGCGTAGCGAGGCAGAGTGGCGCAGCGAGGCAGAGTGGCGCAGCGAGGCAGAGTGGCGCAGCGGGCAGAGTGGGCGAGCGGGCAGAGTGGCGCAGCGAGGCAGAGTGGCGCAGCGAGGCAGAGTGGCGCAGCGGGCAGAGTGGCGCAGCGGGCAGAGTGGCGCAGCGAGGCAGAGTGGCGCAGCGGGCAGAGTGGCGCAGCGAGGCAGAGTGGCGCAGCGAGGCAGAGTGGCGCAGCGAGGCAGAGTGGCGCGGCGGGCAGAGTGGCGCAGCGGGCAGAGTGGCGCAGCGAGGCAGAGTGGCGCAGCGAGGCAGAGTGGCGCAGCGAGGCAGAGTGGCGCAGCGAGGCAGAGTGGCGCAGCGAGGCAGAGTGGCGCGGCGAGGCAGAGTGGCGCAGCGGGCAGAGTGGCGCAGCGAGGCAGAGTGGCGCAGCGGGCAGAGTGGCGCAGCGAGGCAGAGTGGCGCAGCGGGCAGAGTGGCGCAGCGAGGCAGAGTGGCGCGGCGAGGCAGAGTGGCGCGGCGGGCAGAGTGGCGCGGCGAGGCAGAGTGGCGAGCGAGGCAGAGTGGCGCAGCGAGGCAGAGTGGCGCAGCGAGGCAGAGTGGCGCAGCGAGGCAGAGTGGCGCAGCGAGGCAGAGTGGCGCGGCGAGGCAGAGTGGCGCAGCGAGGCAGAGTGGCGCAGCGAGGCAGGGCGAGCGGGCAGAGTGGCGAGCGAGGCAGAGTGGCGCAGCGGGCAGAGTGGCGCAGCGGGCAGAGTGGCGCAGCGAGGCAGAGTGGCGCAGCGAGGCAGAGTGGCGCAGCGGGCAGAGTGGCGCAGCGAGGCAGAGTGGCGCAGCGAGGCAGAGTGGCGCAGCGAGGCAGAGTGGCGTGGCGGGCAGTGGCAATGAACAATTACACTAATTCTGCCATTTCATTTGAGTGGCAACAAAGGGGCAGGGCCTCTGAAAGGGGGACGGCCTCTGAAAAGGAAAGGGCCTCTGCAAGGGGGCAGGACCTCTTAAAGGGAACAGGGCCTCTAAAAGGGGACAGGGCCTCTGAAAGGGAAAGGGCTTCTGAAAGGGGTAGGGCCTCTGAGAGGGGAAGGGCCTCTGAAGGGGGTAGGGCCTCTGAAAGGGGACAGGGCTACTAAGGGGAAGGGCCTCTGAAAGGGGCAGGGCCTCTGAAAGGGGGCAGGGCCTCTGAATGGGGGCAGGGCCTCTGAATGGGGAAGGGGTGCAAGCCCTCTTCCCGGCTACGCCCTGGAATGAGGCAAATCTTTGGTTCCAAATCATTCCTTGGATTTTGTTTTTCGACTACAGTAACTAAACTTTAGTCAAGGATAAGGGCAACCACTAAATCGAGTTCATGGCAATTTTAACTCCTGGGTTCAGTCCAAGAGTACATGGATAATCTTGAAATGTCTTGCTTTATTTAAGTTTGTGATGTCCCCAAACAAAATCAGGCTTGTACACCTTTGATCCCTCCCAAGGAATTCAATAATTGTACAAAACCATCAAGCCGGTGTAAGTTGGCTTATCCAGGCCTGAGGTGCGACTTGATTCCATCATCCTCCCTGCATTCATATGTGCTTATTACCTTTGACAAATACTGTATAAAGGAAAAGAACATCGGTGACATGCCCTCCAAGGAAATATATATTTTACACAGCAAATGAAGTTCATCAATTTGGAAGAACATTTCAGACAAAATTACTGATCAGTTAAGTCATATTGTATTTGTTTGTACACAATCCTACCTTACGGGAACTCAAGACTCTTATATGAAGCATAGACGCTAAGCTATAACCTGCATGGCAGATGCCAGTCTCGTGCGACCGGGACGGAAGTGGATGAACACCGGGTTTTTACCCTACTGTTTTCGAGAAGTGTTCAGAGAAGCAAGTAGAGTGTGACTGTCCTACCATCGGGACCGACGGCTTAACTTCCTCTCCGAAAGACGGCGAGCACCATTCAACCATTGCCACTTTTTTCAACAGCTGAATGAGGAGCAGGAGCTGCAAATGATGTACTTGTGCTTTGATGATCGGCGTATCTGTCTGCATAGCTGTGGAAAAGCTGGTCAGACCTGTCCAAAGCTTGAACCGGGAACCTCCAGCATCTCAGCCGTGTGCTCTACCAACTGAGCTACCTGACTCCTAATTGTTGTTATGCAAATCTCAAACTTAATATAAACAAAACACTATTTATCTTAGTAATCTCACCACATCCTCACTACTTTAAGAAATATATAAACAAGTATTTTAATTGTTATGCTAATTTAAATTAACACAGAACTCACAATACTAATCTACAAGGTCTAATGCCTTTAATACCTGCCCCGGCAAGATTTGTGAATGTACATGTAGAGTATTTATTACTAAGTAATGAGCAAAGGTCTAACATGCAAATAACCTGCTTAATATACCAACACCACACCGGCCCTAACGCAAGAGGTATCAGAGATACATATGCATATAGGCTAATAAGTATGCCTACCCCCTCCCCCTCCCCCTTCATCATGCTAATCTGTACATTACCAACTTCATCTAACCTTAAGGAAAGTTACGTGAATGTAAACATTTTCAACTGGCTTACTGTATGTTGTGATTTCGGATTAAACATTTCACAAGAAAATGCAAATAATTCAATTAAATGTGCACATACCTCACCATTAAGTGTGAAAAATGCTCTTCACACATGTATATATATATCATTTGTGTTAGCAAAATTCCACACCCAACCCACCTTAATTTAAGAGATATCATAGACACAAATGTTCATTGATATGTAAATAAGCTAATTAGTATACATACACAACCCCCACGCATGCTCCTCTGAACAGTACTAATGTCTTCTACCCATGTGCCAAGTTACATAAATGTACACGATTCTTAACTTATGTTATGAGCTCAGTTAAAACATTTGTAGATGCCGACGATGACCACGACATGAAACACTTTTCAATTTTGACACAACTTTTCAATTTTGACACAACTTTTCAATTTTGACACAACTTTTAAACTATTTCTGAGCTAGGCACTCTTGCAATATACAGTTCCACTGAGAATATTCAACAGCTAAATATGAAACTAAAATGAGACTTTTGCCATAGTTCGATCAATAAATATAGTAGGAACATGGTCCACCACTATTTCTAGTATGCAAATAACACAATCTGAGTTCCTCAGGTCTTCTAAACCTTGTCATTTGCCGCTACAAGGCTTCTTGGCGTGAGGGCTTCTGCACAGAGCTTGTCAAAGGTAGTGGTGGTAAAGATAACCTGCTTGTCTGCTGCTTCAAGGACTTGTCTCCTGTCCCAACGACGTTGGTTACTTCACTGAGAAGCTCATCTACATATGCTGTAAATAAATAAAAGTACCTTTATGATCAATAAATGGAAAAAGAAATACGATCTACAGGCAAAGTCAAAGGTAATTTAGGAGGTTACATTGAATAAATTGAAGCAGCATTGACACTACGGTTAAAAATTGGGCAGGAAAATTTCCCCCTTGTGTAATTTTTGGGGGGAATTTGAAAAAAAGGGGGATTTCTTTTGGGAGAAATACCAATAAAGGCCTAAGGATACCACCGGAAATGCCAAACTATGGCTGTAAAATGCCAAAATCTCAGGAATCAGTAGACAAATTTGCATGCAAATTTTGTGATGTATTACAGGGCGACCTTGGTATATATTTTCTTATGTAAATAACTTGTTTTGGAGGTACAGCAAATTTTGACGAAACGTTTTTGAGTCTTGACTATAGCCCAAACCAAATTCTAGGAGGATTAGACTTCACCATCATTTTGGGACTTCACCATTATTTTCATACTTCAGTGACTAATATTAATGAAAGAAAATTACAGAAAAGATGTCTGCCCATAGCCCAGTCTTACATCATAAATTAGATATTGATTAAACATTAATCAGGTCAAAAGCTAACAGTGCTAATTTAAAAATCCACAACAGATCTTATCAGATTTTAATGCTTTTTCAGACAACCACAAAAAATATAAAAAAATAGATTTGACTAAGCTCCCCCTACACCACAACAAAAGCAAATAATAAATTTCACTAAATTAATATGAGCTTACTGTAAGTAGGTTCCACCAATCAACAGAAATGCCGGGTCGACTAACGTCAGGTCCACTGGTTGGAGTAGCATAACAAGTTAGGTTAGCAGTAGCACTTGCCATGGCTGACGTTGAACTTGAGGGTACATCTTTAAGACTAATTGTTTCCTTCTTGATAGTAAGAAACTTTCCCGGATTGATGCTCCTACTTTCTTTGCCAGAAACACTCCCCCAAGCCAAACTGTTGCCGAAGCCTTGCAGCGGATTCAAAACAATCTTCAGTGAAGTGATCGCTACAAATTACACTGTGTTGTGTAGGCCTAGGCTAGGCCTAGCCTAGGCCTTTTAAGTTCAAAATCTGCACGGGTATCTGGTATTGTTTACAAATGCTATTGCTATCCACACTTTTTCGTCCATTGAAATTTATGGATGCTAATTCCTTTCGAGAAACATTACTACACCCGCCTACAATATATCGGTAGGCCTACAGCATTTTCGAAAAAATCTCGAAGAAATCGTGTTGTTTTTGATCAAAGATTCAGTCTCGACTTAGCGTTAGCGTACGTTTTACACTGACTAAAGCAAAGCGATAGTGTGAGTCATGTGACATGTCTGCCCGAAGTTTCGTCATTCGGTCACGTGACCCCCTAGACCTATTTTTCATAACCAATTTTAAGGAGGGAATTTTAAACGTCGATTTTACGCTTTCGAGATCTCTTGTCACACACAAAAATGTTCATTTCGAGAAGTAATATACCTAAGCTTACCAAAGAGAGCAACTTGTTTGACCATGTCATGTCCTCTTTAAGCAAGACACTCTACTTGCTTTAGTCAATGTGGCTGTAAAATGAGTACCAGTAGTGCTGGGTAGTTAATCTGTGATGGGCTGGTGCCTGTCATGTCCAAGGGAAGTCATATGCTCTCATCTGCTTGCACCATGGAAATCAGGATAAGCAACATGAGCCTTTTGACTCGGATAGATTTAGCTAGCTTTAGAGGAAAGACCTGGACAAGAAGTCCATTAACATATATGAAGAAAGCAAAAAAAATCATCAAAATTTGTTGAAAACTGACCATTGTACAAATTTTGATTTTGTTGGTGTTGCTATGCTAATTTATTTTACTCTTGTGTAATTTAATATACAAACATAATGATCTTTCTTGTTTCTTATGTAAATCCATTGTTTTGTAGTCCTTTATCACATATTTTGTTGAAAGGGACCATATTCCAAAACCAGTCTTGCTATTGAGTTGATAATACAAAGAAATGGTAACTTGATGTGTAGACCTTGTCAATTCGGGAGCAACCCGAAAAACTGAGTTCTTTTAAATACCCACAAAATTGGATACTTTGATGTATTACGTCATCACATGAGCCTACACATTTGACTAGCCCACACTAAACATATGAGGTTTCTCGTTTTCCGCTCCGGATTGTCCAAAATTTCACTGGATATTCTGAAATTTGGGAGACGGATAGTAAATAGACATTCAAAATATTTTGCCGCTGCTTTTTGAAATTCATTGTGGCGTTTTTAAGAAAATGAACATAACAGACTGCCCATAATCTGTTTTGTCCATTTTCTCAAAAAAAAATCGACCGTAAATTTCAAAAAGCAACGGCAAAAAGTTTTGAATATCTATTTTTTATCCGTCTCCAAAATTTCAGGATATCCATTGAAATTTTGGACGATCCTAAGCAGAAAATGAAAAATCCCATATGTTTAGCGTGGGCTAGTCAAATGTGTAGGCTCATGCGATGACGTAATACATCGAAGTGCCACATTTTTTTGGTATAAGTATTTCAAAAGACACAGCACAGGAAAATTAAATGTTATTCTTTTTGAAGTTTATAAACTCGCTACGTTCTGATGTTATTACATGTATTATGTGTTAAAATGCTGAGATTTAGTGATGTAATGTAATGGGCTTAGGTGACCTTTAAAACTTGAGATAAAAAATAAAATAAAAAGTTTTGGATGCAAAAGAAACTTTTGAGATAAAAAAAGGGACTACAGTTTTTGCAAGTATACAACAAATATTTTACCATTCACGCACTTGACGAAGGGAGCAGGGCTTCCAAAAATTCAAGTTAATTGTAATATGTGATCATGTTGGAAATTCAAGTGTGTGTGTATATTATATATATATATATATATATATATATATATATATATATATATATATATATATATATATATATATATATATATATATATATATATATATATATATATATATATATATATATATATATATATATATATATATATATATATATATATATATATATATATATATATATATATATATATATATATATATATATATATATATATATACATATATATATATATATATGTATATATATTATATATATATATATATATATATATATATATATATATATATATATATATATATATATATGTATATATATATATATATATATATATATATATATATATATATATATATATATATATATATATATATATATATATATATATATATATACATATATATATATATATATATATATATATATATATATATATATATATTTATATATATATATATATATATATATATGTATATATATTATATATATATATATATATATATATATATATATATATATATATATATATATATATATATATATATATATATATATACATATATATATATATATATATATATATATATATATATATATATATATATATATATATATATATATATATATATATATATATATATATATATATATATATATATATATATATATATATATATATATATATATATATATTGAATTTTGACATTTTCAGGATGGGGTGGGCTCATGCCCCTTTGCCGGCGCCACTGGAGTTTAGGGTCAAAGGTACGAACATGATGTATGATCCCCCATTCTGCCCTTTGCCTTCACCGCACAGAGGGCAACGGGCAAGAAGCTTTTTTAATTGCAGCCCGTGTCAATCCAACGGTTATAAATGAACCCTTCGGATTATTCACAGCCATCAGACCTTCGGACCTATGTATTTGTCCTAAAAAGGTTCATAACTGATCCTGACATGATCAGACGAGGTCAAATCTGTAATTTCGTCAATAAGTCCTCAAGACGAAGTCCCACCCATAATCGTGTTTTCCATTTTCAAATTTGAGAGAATTTTTTTCAATGAAGAACTTGTTTAAAAATATATTTTCATCGATTCAAAACTTAAAGAGATAATGGATCAATCTTCAAAAGGGGTCCACCGCAGGGCTGAGGTCCCCCAAATTCCCCTTGTTAAAAACCAACCATAAAGTATGTATTAAAAAAAAATTACTTTTTGAAATTATTATTGTAAAAGGAGTTTGCATATCTCCGGGGGCGAAGCCCCGTATATACCTTTCAAAATGTTGTTAGTTCGTTACTAGTAAAACAAATAATAAGAAGTTCATAACGTCAATGAATATTAAATAAATATCGATGATCATGAACAGAAATAGAAAAGATATAAGTTTAACAATGTAGTCTGCTAGTTGCAAATATATATTTATATGATTTTAGTGTAATCAATTATTATCACACAGACTTTGTAAATAATATTCCCGTTACCCAGAACGGTCAGCAGTTCGGTTCGTACCGCCGATCGGGGGACTCAATAAGTCCCCCGATCGGGAGACTCAAGCATGCGCACTTAGCTTACAGTGATATATGGAGGCCGCCATTTTTATTGTGAAGTTTCAGTCATAGACGCTTATCAGTCGTTTTATTAAAGGTTTGTAACAAAGTTTGCTTTGTTCATGTTCAATTTTGCGAACGTAAAACAACTTCGTTACTATCACGCAGTTATTACTAAATAATTTTCACAATTCCCAAGTTATTTCTCATAATACGAACCGGGTACGAACCGGGTACGAACCGGGTACGAACCGGGTACGAACCGGGTACGAACCGGGTACGAACCGGGTACGAACCGGGTACGAACCGGGTACGAATCGGACTGGTTAGCAAACGGAATTTTGTTTATTCCTTTTGCTAAAAACTGGAAAGATCCGGAAAAGTGCCATAGATGGACCAAAACTTGCGGCACGCCTCATGAACTCAATGCATTTATTATATGCTTGCGGATTTGAAGTTTGTTTTCCCCACCTAGTTACCACGTTGCTATGGTGGGCGTGGACTATGTCCTTACTCAGGGAGGTAAATTGTGCGGGCGTTAAAGAGTTTAGGCGTTTAGTGGTGCGTGCATTCATCTGTGCAAGCGTCCCGTTGTGCCAAAGCAGTGTGCTTGCGTCCCAGCTGTGTATGCCTTCACCCTTCCAGTGTACATGCATGCTGGATTGAGAACCCAATTATACTACTGCAGTGAAACTTTGGAGTTGCCGAAATTTCTATAGTCTTTGGTGTGCCTGCGTTCTTTGGTGGGTAGACATGATGTTCAACACATGTTGTTTTATGTTAAAGACACAGCACCGATAATTAAAGAAAATATTCCGAAAATAGAACAAATGAAAGAAAATAACGACCAAAAAATTCCTGAAAATGAACCAAATTTCCCGAGAATTAAAGGAAATTTTCCCAAATCAAATAAAATTGCTTGAATATTTAGGAAATTCCTCAAAAAGTGAAAAAATTCCCGAAAATTGAAGGATATTTCCCTAATATTCAAGGAAATTTTCCGAAAATTGAAGGATGTTTCCCGAAAATTTGATATCTCCTGATTAGTAGGAACTTGAACTTTGAAAGAAACTTATTTTAGCAGTGCAAATTTTCTGGCTTGCAACCGGGAAATGTTTCGGGTCTTACCCCTTCCCCAGTATCCTCGGAGAGCCGCTCCGACATTACTTCTTTCTCAGCCATGTTAGATACGATTTGGGGGCAATAACGAGTAATAATTTGTATGGTACTGAAAGATTTTAATCCTTAATAATTGTTATTGAAAATGAAAGAGCGCCATCTTTTACGGGTTTATTCTAAGTCAATGATTTTAAGTGGGTGTTAAAAAACATCCATATATATTTATTTTATTGATGTTTTTGGTTATTAGAGTGTAATCGTGCAACAAAAAGTAATTCTAGTAATTATCTAGTAATTTAGATAATAGTAATATTTATTATTTCAAAACTTGTTAATAAAAAATAATATATATTTATGTATTCTTTACAAAGTTTCGATCTTTATATTGTTGATCTTTAAAAAAAATCGGTTTATACATTTTGGCTGCTATGCATACCCCATTCTGCATAGCCAAGAAGCTCTGAAAATACAGCTTTATGAAAAGGTAGCTTTATTTAGCCTCATATATGAAGATTCATTAAATGCTTTAAATGCCAGATATTTTGTTAACGTTGATACCGTCGAGATCAAAAATACCAATACAATAAAACGTTAACACAATACAGCGGCGTAGTGTTTGATATTAAGGGCCAGAGTTGATTATCTATCTCAACAAACCTCAGTACAAAAACGTATGAGTCTCTTAGCACTGTCCAAAAAATATTTGTAAGAGGGGAGAGGGGTTCGTACAATTATTGGTAAAATTTGGTAACATTTCCCGAAAATGAAAGCAAATTCACGAAATTGAAGGAAATTGCACGAAAATTGTAGCAAATTCCACTTCTCGAAAATTGAGGAAATTCTCCCGAAATTAAAGCAAAATTTCACGAAATTGAAAGATATTTTACGAAAATTGAAGGAAAGTTTACCAAAATTGATAAAAAAATACATATATATTTTTTTTAAAGCTATCGAAAATTATAAACAAATTGCACGAAAATTCAAGCAAATTTCACGAAAATGAAGGAACTTTTACGAAAATTGAACGAGATTTTACGAAAAGTAAAGATTCGAGAAATTTCGGTGTAAAAATCATGTTCATATCTTTTTCCGTTTAAATCATGATGTATTTTATGCTGTTATAAAGTTGGTTTACATGTTTACGTTGCCGTAACTGAACTCTAAGCTAAATTGCTAAACAATAATTAATGTATTCATCATTTTCATATATGATAGATTTTCACACACACACACACATATATATAAATATATATATATATATATATATATATATATATATATATATATATATATATATATATATATATATATATATATATATATATATATATATATATATATATATATACATATATATATATATATATATATATATATATATATATATATATATATATATATATATATATATTTATATATGTGTGTGTGTGTGTAATAATCTATCATATATATATATATATATATATATATATATATATATATATATATATATATATATATATATATATACATATATATATATATATATATATATATATATATATATATATATATATATATATATATATTTATATATATGTATAAAAAATATATATATATATATATATATATATATATATATATATATATATATATATATATATATATATATATATATATATATATATATATATATATATATATATATATATATATATATATATATATATATATATATATATATATATATATATATATATATATATATATATATATATATATATATATATATATATATATATATATATATATATATATATATATACATAAAGAGGATTATGACACCAATAGGACTTATATTTCATGGGCTTTATACGTTGCCCCAACTCAACTCCTAAATTAGCCAAAATTTTGCCAATTTTCATGGCCTAATGTTATAAAATTCTAAAATTCGGTTTAACCAGTCTGTAAAATACAACAGGTGAATAAAGTATTTGGCATATAAAATATTTAAAAAATATAAAGAAAAACGAGTTTATATCACATTTACGATTTTCGGTGACTGACCTCGGCTGTCGATGATACATTCAGAAAACGCAGTTTCATCGCTTATGGTCACTATTGAAAATGAAAGAGCGCTATCTTTAAACGATTTAAATGCGCTTTTAATGGCCTTTGATAAGATTAAAGGCGGAGTTTTATACATACCTACATATTTCTTCTATTAGTAGTTTTATTTATCAGAAAAAATATTACTTGTATAAATTTACAATAAATGAATAATAAAATTAATTTATATTTATTTATGTCAAAAATGTTGATTAATGATATGCTCGAGTGATTTAAAGAAAAACAATATATAATTTTGCCTATAGTTACCTCACAAAGTAAAGTAAGAAGATATATTCAATTGCATTGTGTCTACTAACTGTAGTGTAGCGGTTATCATACCTGTCTGCAGACCACGAGGCCCTGGATTCAAGCCTGGGTTGGGTAGACACGCCAGTGCACCACAACTGGTTATCAAAGGCCGTGGACATTGACTTGGCTGTCGATGTTATGTCTGTCCGTACGTCGTACCTGTGTTCTCGTCCGGGTCGTATTAAGCGTTTCGTGATAGCATTGTTACTTATGATAACCGAATACGCAGGTGACGACCCCGTCATTGTAATTGGGTCTTCACTCGGCCGCATTATTTCAAAGATAAAATCTAGTGGTTTTTGGCGGCTGTACGTTACTACATATATAGCTAATATATTGCAAAGTTAAGCTAACTGCTTGTCCTGTACATTGTGAATTAGTAAAAGAAAAAACCTGAACAATGAAAAAGAAAAGAAGAAAAGACATTTTAAGCTAGTTTAACTGCAAAATTTTGGTAAAATATTTTCCTGAACATTTTAGCTGTATAGTCCCTGAATTTGATTAGAAAGTAGGCCGATATTCCTAAGTCAGAATTGTAGTATGGAAATGGTTAAAACTCATAAGAAATTATTGTTAGAATTATGAGTGACATTTAAAGGAATATTCCTCATGTATTTTCATTTTCATATATGTAATAAAGGACTATGAAAGAAACATTTCGTGGTAAAAATTATGTTCATGTTTTTTTTTTTTTTCGTTTATTATTTTGCGAATTGTAGAATATGAAGTTGTTTCATGTGTTCACGTTGCCGCAAGTCAACTCTAAGCTAGGCAGATTTTGTCGATTTCTAAATCGTTCTAAAATTCGTTATTACCAGTTGTCAAATACAACAAATGAATCCAACATGTCGTCTTTTGCATACGTCATTAATTGGGTCATTATGAGCTGCTCGGCCGTCGATAGATACTTACAGAAAGCATTTTATTGTTATTGAAAATGAAAGCGCACCACCTTTCTTCAAATTATACGCCCATTCGCTGTTTTTTTTTTTTTGCTTAGATTTAGGGCGGAGTTTAAAATATACCTACTTATCTATTTTGTTGATGCTTTTGCTTTTTTCAAGAAAATATAAATTGTATAACTTTTTAAAAATTATCAATCAATTATTAGTATTATTAATTTAGAATAACCAATTAAAATTATTTTATGGTATTTAGAGGTTTATATAAAAATTTTCATAATGTTAAATATAGTTATTTAAAAAAATAATTTATAGAAATATTATCCAAAATGTCCCCCTCTGTCTTTGAACTTCACGTTAGTGTCGTTAATTCACACGATGTTAACGATTTTTAACGGCTATGCTTTTATTTGATTAGAAAATAGGCCCCTATACAGGTTTATTGCTATATTAGACTTGTATTGTGGGTGTGGCAAGAACTTCTGGGCGGGGTTCACACACACCCTTTTCCGAATTTGTATATCTTGCATGGTTTCTTTACTAATTCTGATAAAGTTTTATTTTACTATTGCTGCATGGGTCATATGGTGGTTTGTAAATCTTGAAAGCAGGGTCTGGGGTCAATTGTAATTTATTACAATTATGCTGTAAATGTAATTGACAATTTCTGGGCAGCTGTAATTGTAATTGACAATTTGGGATTTTACCAATTTTTAGATGTTGTTTTGATAATTTTTGCATCTAGCTATAAAAGTCTAGTTATATATATTTATATATATATATATATATATATATATATATATATATATATATATATATATATATATATATATATATATATATATATATATATATATATATGTATATATATATATATATATATATATATATATATATATATATATATATATATATATATATATATATATATATATATATATATATATATATATATATATATATCTATATATATATATATATATATATATATATATATATATATATATTTTTTATATATTTTTTATGTCACCTTAGGGGCTCCGTACCAACTGGACAGGAGGATTTACTGTGATAAAACAAGCATAGGCCTATTGGCTAGATATACAGCCTTTATTGCAAATGATTTATGGAAATTGTACCCTACATTGTACCCTACATTGTACCCTACATTGTACCCTACATTGTACCCTACATTGTACCCTACTTGCTCCACGGCAAAAGCTCGAGGTGTACGCCACTGCATATACATTACCGTTTGGCAGTCTCGTTTGAACATTGTCAGGAATATAAAAAAATAGAGTATTTTTCCACTTCTTTATAATCATTTTGTCTGAATAAAAGCGACGCAGTTTGATATAGTAATCACATGAAGTGAATTTACTAGAGGATACGAGGTAGAGCTGCATTATGGGAAGGGCCGCCCATCTCACGGACCCAGTTTTTGACAGACTATTAAATTGAAAGAGCGCCTTTTTTTTTTGCAATCGACAATTAAATCCTAAAATTTAGAAAAGGTGGAGTTTCAAATTTACTTACGCATTTTTTTAAAGTGTAGTTTTGCTTTACATATAAAAATAAAAAGTTGTATAATCTTGTTATTGAATTATTTAATACATTATTACATGTCAAATATAAATAAAAAGAAGTAAATTTAATAATATAAAAGTAATTTATCTAATAATATTTTATATTTGAAGAAAAGATCAAGTAAATATTTATATAAACTTATGTATTTGTTAATTACTTACAGTTTTTGCTTAATTTTGTTTTTTTGGCGGCCTTGTTGAATCTTCGGGGCTACTGCTAAGTAACTTGCCGTTTTAAATTTACGGCCTTGCTGTCTGAGTGTTAGAAATCGCACCCTTGATCTGAACTGGCGGTAATAAATAACTGTTTGATAGTGTTATACGTTATTGCATTGTTTTATAAAGTAGGACAGCAAAAGTTTACAGATGTTTGATAGGAACATTACGTTTGAAATCGTGTTGTTCTCATCGTTATATCAAACAGGCTATCAGGCTATCATTAACATATTTGTGGCAGGGTATGGCTGATTATCGGCCAATTATGGTAAATTTGGCCGTTTTTGAAGCATGTTTGGCCAGTAAAATATTTTCAGTACTGGGGCAAATGTGGGAAAAAAAGATCAAACTTTGTTATTGTGTGAAGTAAGAAAAACGTCATAATTGGTCCTATGATAAAAAATGACCTCTCAAAATTTCGGTCGGACACCCCTCCCCCCCGCTCCTCCCGATCTCCTCTCCTCCCCCCTCTCCCCCCGCTCTCCCCCCGCTCTCCCTCCCCCTCAATTCCACCTCCCCACTTCCCCCCCTCCCCCCCTCCCCCCCTTCCCCCCCTCCCTCCCGCTCTCCCCTCCCCCGCTCTCCCCTCCTCCCTTCCCCGCTCTCCCCCCCCTGTTCCCTCCCCCTCCCCCTCCCCCCTCCCTCCCCGCTCTACCCTCCCCCCCCTCCCCCAAACCCCCTCCCCCCCCCAAACTCTCACCTCCCCGCTTCCCCCAAACTCACCCCTCCGCTTCCCCCTGCTCTCCCCTCCCCTCCCTTCCCCACCGAAATAGAAAACATCGCATATTGGCTACGCTCCTAAATCACAACAGGGAGTTGTCACTTCACATATGCCTATTTTTGTCAGGTAAAATCGAGACAACAGTTAATCCCTTACCATAAAAGTCAATGGGAAAAACAACATTTCCGGTGACTTTGACCAAATACATGTCGCCTTCCACAGGTGCAGATGGCACCTCAAGGGCAAAACTCAGATTTTAACCAGAATATGGTTTTGAAAGAAAGAAATATATTGCAGAGTTGAAAACATTGGAGACCCTTACTAAAATCAAATGACTAAAATTAACGCCAATTACAAGAACAGCAACCCTAATATAAATTGTGATTTTTGTGACCATGAAGATATTACTGAAGCATATCTTAAATATTTCAAAATGTTTTTACTTCAAGAACATTATTGGGATGGATATTAGCAAAATAAACCTTTATGGTACGGACAATAAGAGAAACCTAAGGGAAATATCCTGGTACGCAGAGAGAGTAAATGAAATATAAATTAAGCTTACAAAGAACAGATGAACTACCCCGATCTACAGTTTAAACCAATGCATAGTTTATTTAGCCAACAGTGTTTTAGGAGTCTTGCACGTCATCTTCGAATGTATTCTTTATCGACTGTGGGCGTTTGCAAAAACATAAACCGAGCCAAACCAACCCAAACCGAGCAAAATCAACACAAATCGAGCAAAACCAACTCAAACCGAGCCAAACCAACCCAAACCAACCCAAACCGACCCAAACCAACCCAAACCGACCCAAACCAAGCCAAACTGTCCCAAAACCGAGCCAAACCAACCGAAACCGAGCCAAACTGACCGAAACCGAGCCAAGCCAAACCAACCCAAACCGAGCCAAGCCAAATCCAAACCACTGCAAGCCAAACCAACACAACCCAAACCGACCTAAATCGACCCAAACCAAGCCAATAAGGCCAACCCAATCTGAGCCAAAATAACCCAAACCGAGCCAAACCAAGCCAAACCAACCCAAACTTAGCCAAACTAACTTATATCGAGCCAAATTGACCCAAACTGCATTGCCTTGGACTGAAGGTAACGTTTGAACTTGACGGTATCGTTATGTTTATATAACTTATCAGGAAACGAGACCCTATTTGACCCCTGCCCTGAGTGCAACTAGAGGACACCTGCTGCCCGGCTGAAAGAAAGTGAAATAGGGCATTTCCTCAATTTTCACATGCCCTCGGTTGGTTTCAAATAATTAAAGGAAATGTGTTGTGCCATAAGTACGTTCAGAAGTGAACGCCGCCGTGCTGGAAACGTCACTTTTCCATATTGATCGCGAGAATCTGCGATGTTATTGATCACACATTCGCCGTACCGAACATAGGGGCCTACGATGTGTTATCGATAACATACCAGATTTCTCGCAATCAATAAGGAATATCAAAAACAGGAAGTGACATTAACAACGCGGAGGCGTTCACTTCTATTTTTATTTATGGGACGATACCTTTTCTTTAAATCTAATTGGTGTTGATTATTTCATTATTCCCAGTATTTATCATCTGATAAGCGCCACTGAAATATATATATATATATATATATATATATATATATATATATATATATATATATATATATATATATATATATATATATATATATATATATATATATATATATATATATATATATATATATATATATATATATATATATATATATATATATATATATATATATATATATATATATATATATATATATATATATATATATATATATATATATATATATATATATATATATATATATATATATATATATATATATATATATATATATATATATATATATATATATATATATATATATATATATATATATATATATATATATATATATATATATATATATATATTTATATATATATATATATATATATATATATATATATATATATATATTCATTTTATTATTTATACAAATATAATATTCTTATTATTTCATTATTCCCAGTATTTATCATAAGCGCCACTGAAATATATATATATATATATATATATATATATATATATATATATATATATATATATATATATATATATATATATATATATATATATATATATATATATATATATATATATATTTATATATATATATATATATATATATATATATATATATATATATATATATATATATATATATATATATATTTATATATATATATATATATATATATATATATATATATATATATATATATATATATATATATATATATATATATATTCATTTTATTATTTATAAAAATATAATATTCTTATTATTTCATTATTCCCAGTATTTATCATAAGCGCCCATATATATATATATATATATATATATATATATATATATATATATATATATATATATATATATATATATATATATATATATATATATATATATATATATATATATATATATATATATATATATATGTATATATATATCTATATATATATATATATCTATATATATATATATATATATATATATATATATATATATATATATATATATATATATATATATATATATATATAGCTATATATATATATATATATATATATATATATATATATACATATATATATATATATATACATATATATATACATATATATATATATATATATATATATATATATATATATATATATATATATATATATATATATATATATATATATATATATATATATATATATATATATATATATATATATATATATATATATATATATATATATATATATATATATATATATATATATATATATATATATATATATATATATATATATATATATATATATATGTATATGTATATTTATAATTATGTGCAGCCCAAGCAGAGCAGATGTTTAAAAAAAATATTTTTCGTACTGCAGGTCCCCCAAAAATCACTCGTAGAGCATTTAGAATCCGTTTATGCAGGTCTATGTGTTTAAGTAAGTTTTGATGCTTTTATTTTTTTTTAAGTATTCTGTATTTGAAAAGTCAAACGAGATTGGCACGAATTTCAACACAATTTTCCTGGAAATGGTATGCCTGAGCAGGGTCGTTATTTGGTTGTGGCAGGGCATTCCTCACACTTTCGGACCACTATCCCCCCACTTCCGCAAACAAAATTATCACACTGTACCTGAGTAGAAACCCATTACGATGTGTACTACTGTCCCCGTTACTGTCCAACTGCTATTGTCAAAATGTACTACCGTCATACTGCAGGTACCAAAAATGTATCGTACCGCAGTTCGCGGGTCGGGTTTTAAGTTAGCGGACTGCACACCCCTGTCACTTTGGGATGTGCCCCCATATGCATATCAATGAATAAGAGGGGGCCTCACCTAAACATCTTGAAATGCTCATATTTAACATTTTTGATCTTTGATCTAATAATCTTGTTAATCGTCGGAATGCCTTTTTGGCTCACATTTATTGTATGGTATTATTGTCAGATTACCTATGATTGATTTTATAAGATGTCATGTATTGTGCAGGATTCATTATCTAACGATTAGCAAACTGGCAGAGGGAGGATTAAATCATTAGTTCCTTGATTCCATTAAAAACTTTATTGCGGTGTTTTTTTACACTTGAGTTAGAGATAATACCAGATTATCCCAACCAAAGGAGCACAAAAGGCCCAAATCTTGTAAATAATACCGGACTATCTCAACCAAAGGAGCACAAAACGCCCTAATCTTGCAGATAATACCAGATTATCCCAACCAAAGGAGCACAAAAGGCCCTAATCTTGTAAATAATACCGGACTAATCTTGCACAAAATAATCTTGCAGATAATACCAGATTATCCCAACCAAAGGAGCACAAAAGGCCCTAATCTTGCAGATAATACCAGATTATCCCAACCAAAGAAGCACAAAAGGCCATAATCTTGCAGAATGAATTTAGACTTTTTTCGTCATTCCATGTTGATCCACAATGCACAATTTGAAGTTATAAGTTGTTTAAAGTTTGATTTATGTTCACTTTCGAGTTTTATTTCCAAGTTGCTTATTCTCCGTTGCGTTCCTATTTTTTTAATGTTGTTTAAGTTACTTTATTTTGTTTCAACTGTTAAATCCAACCTCTCGCTGTTAGCTATAGGAGGGATACGGTCAACCTGATCATGCCACATGGTTAAAAATACATTTTCCCAATAAACAAAAAGGCAAAAGGGAGTAAAATGAATTTATGGCTATGTTTGAAAAAACAAAATATGCTTCTAGTAAAAGTTATGAGCCATTTTGTGTATAATTTAATGTGCTGGTCAATTGGTAATTCCAACCTCTCGCTGTCGATTATCGGAGTTATAGGAGAGGCACGGTCAACTTGACCCTACCATGTAATGGAAAATAGAATTTTCTCAAAAAACACAAGCTTAAACGCCAGTTATCGTCTATAATGTACGAGGTAAATGAAATTAAAATCCTGTGTTTTGAATGGTCGAAACACAATGGCACAAGTAAGTGCACTTACATTGATAAGCCAATCAGTATCGTTTTGGAATAAATTGTACGCCGCCACATTTTAATCACGATAGATGGCGGATCAATTAGTAATTCCAACTTCTCTCTGTCTATCATAATCAATCTTGGTATGATCTTCGACAACACCATGTCCATGGAATATCATGTAATGAAGCTCTGCCAATCTGCCTTCTTTCATATCAGGAACATCAACAGTATTCGGAGAATTTTATCTGATGAATCAGCCGCCACAATTGTCCATGCCCTTGTAACATCCAGGCTGGATAATGGTAATTGCCTGTTGTACGGCATCTCAGACAAGTTGATTGGAAATATTCAGCGCGTGCAGAATGATATTTTATCAAAAACCAGAAAATACAATCACATCACACTCATCTTAAAACGGCTCCACTGGCTTCCAATCCGTCATCGTATCAAGTACAAAATTATGCTACTCACATGGAAACTCAATGGCAAATCACCGATGTACCTCAAGGAACTCCTCATACCATATTCATCATGTTGCAACCTAAGGTCTGCAGATAAAGGTCTTCTAGCTATTTCAAGAACTTCCACAGCTGCTGGTGACAAGGCCTTTTCCGTAGCTGCACCTAAGCTATGGAATTATATTCCTTTGAACATTCGTTGTTGTACTTCCTTAAACATCTTTAAGAACAATCTCAAAACATACTTGTTCACCATTGCTTATGATTGACTTTTTTGACATTCCTGGTGTTTGTCATATGTATATTTCATATTTACTATGCAATTTATTCGCTATGTTCCTTTTCAGCGCCTCGGATTATGTTCGCATAGATAGATTGGCGCTTTAAAAATGCATAATTATTTTTATCATTATTATTATCATTATTATTATTATTATTATTATCATTATCATGCAAAGTTATAGGAGGGACACGGTCAACTTGACCATACTTTTCAATTATTTTCTAAATGATTGCATATAGCTTGTGTATTCTTATTTCTTCAACCATGTATTGTTGTCTTTCACTTTCAAGCAGAAATTGTTGATAATAAAGATTCAATATATTCTTTTTTGGTATGGCATGTAAAAGCTTCCCTACATTACGTCATGGAGCTAATAACTGAAAGTCAATAGCTCCATAAAAACCTTCAGCATTGACTGTGTAAAATCTTAACGCTACGGCTATATACTGTTTTATACCAGCGCGTTCAGAATTGCGCTACACGGCTTGTCACCCGCGCACGTAGATGTGAGCATATAACGCCTGTTTTGCGTGACTTGCATTAGCTGCCGATTCATTACAGGTTTAGTTTCAAAATTCTTTTATATACTTATAAGGTTCTCAATGGTTTAACCCCTGTCTACCTCACAGATCTTGTGCATAAATATCAACTAGATTTCTTCGGTCCAAAAACAAGTCATTATTAACTAAACCAATTATCAGAACAGCGGTCGGCCGGCCTACTTTTGACATGGCGCCTTAAGATTGCAATGTGTATATAGTGCATTAATGCACGTGTTACTTATGTGACCGTACAGCCCATATGAAACTTTATTGCGTACAGTACAGATATACGGTGTGCATGTGGTATGTGTAGTAGTAACGACCTAACACTAGTTGTAATTACAACGGGTGAGTGCAGTCGGGAATCTGACCTCGCGACCTCTCGAATTTTCATCAATTATTGCGCAATCAAAAATTTGAATTTAGAACCTTCGTGACCTAAACACAGACTTGAAAATTGATCGCTAATTTCCGAAACTTTCTTTTCAAAATAAACCTCGGATTTAAGACAGAATATAGGTTAAGGTTTCTTTGTAAACCTGATCGGAACATATTTATATCATTTTGCCGTAGTAACGAATAATTCTTTTCGTTACGGCGATAGTCCATACAATTTCCTTGAGCAATGTGTTCTTCCGGTAGACAAAAATTAAGTCAAAATCGTATTTCACATTTGTAAAAGTAAATGAGTTTTTCCACACTTGATATTTCTACATATATAAACAAATTAACAGGGAATCTGCAATATGATATTTACTAATACGACCTGTACCAGATGTTTAATTTCCAATTTTACGGCGAACGGCGGCCATTTTGTTTGGGGTCAGCCTGTAGGTCAAAACGTCAGAGAATTAATGAATATACATGAGAAAGATGACGTAGTAGAGCCAAATATGGTACATGTGCTGAATTTGCATATCTTCCTTCATAGTCTCACTACAATGTAAAATTATGGATTTCCTAGGGGAAGTCGATGAGCATGGCCTATTTTGAACAAAATGCGGAAATTAATTTACAAGTACATAAATCAAATCATTTTATTAATTAGTTTAATGGTGAAAGTTCAGAAAAAATCATTGGGGTAAAGTCAGGATTTAAAAAAGAAAGGCCAAGAGGGAACAAAATTAATTGGAGGGGGTGGGGGGGGGTGGTCAAGCAACCATTGTGGATGCACCTATACACTCAATGTCAGCCTAACCAGAAGAAGGTCATGGACACTGCCCCTTTTTTATTGAAAAATGAACTAATATCAAATATGAAAAACCCCGCTTACCACTTCTTGACATTAGCAAGCGTGGTGCCAGGCGAGGGTGCATCTCCCCAAGGCCACCGAGAGGGGGAGGGGGCAGGGGTTACAAATGTACTGGGGCCCGGAGCAATTTAGGGGCCCGAAAAATTAAAATCCAATATAAAGGGACCCGGTTACACTCATTTTTCCACTGTCCACCGACTGGTGTAGCGGTTATCATACATGTCTACAGACCACCAGGCCCTGGCTTCAAGCCTGGGTTGGGTAGACACGCCAGTGCATCACAATTGGGTTATCAAATGCCGTGGACATTGACTTGGTTGTCGATGTTATGTCTGTCCGTACGTCGTACCTGTGTTCTCGTCCGGATCATATTAAGCGTTTCGTGATAGCATTGTTACTATCATAACCGAATACGCAGGCGACGACCCCGTCATTGTAATTGTGTGTTCACTCGTCGTCGGCGGCTCATTTTTCCCCGGGCCCAGCCTCTGGTCAGCAATCCTCTCGGCGGTCCTGATCCCCCTACTCTCGGGACCTGTAGCCCACCCGTCGGAATTTTTTTTGGGCATTCATCGGGAACAGGTCTTAATGTTTTAGTACATAGGTAGAAAATTAGTATACTTAGACCCCACGTCGAGGAGCCTAGCCCCCCGTCGGCCAAATCCTGGCACCACCCCTGCATTAAAGGAATATTCCACTCAAATTTCATGTTTACATATGTGATAGACAAAAGAGGAAGCAGATTAGTAAAAAAACCCATGTATTTAGCTTGTTCAAATATTACAGCACAAAATCCAATTCTTGATCTTGTAGAAGTGCCCCACACACATCACTTCCATTCCACTGGCAATCAAATGTGGATTTCTTTTATTGAAATTTGACCCTATATTTCGCACAATTATATGTTCAAATGTTAAATGGAAAAAAATATTTTAATAATTCCTTAAAAATCTTCAGAAAATTTTCCCAGATCATATAAAAACTAGGACCTCAAAATTCAAATAAATAAATAAGGTTTTTAACAACTTCTGGCGTTAGTTGTAAGAGTGGCTTAGACTTCATAGAACAGTCACTTTTCGATGTGCAAGAAAATAGTTTGTGTCCTTATTTCTTGTAGGAATTATTATGGACATGATGGGGTTTTCACCAAAGTTTCTTTTATTGTCCTCCAACAAATATATGAAGATGAAATTTCACTGTAATATTTCTTTAATAACATCAACGATGATGAATGTTTAAGGTTAAGGGGTTTATGTTCACTTGGGATGGGAGTACTGCCTACTCAGTAAGCATCCTTAGAACACAATACTCCATAATCTTCTTTCTTGATGGTACCACTCAAAGACTAAGGAAGCCATAAGTTAATTTCATCAGTGACATTAGCCAACGCTTTTTCCCGGTTCAAATGATGCAAGTGGATAGGAACCAATGATGGGCTGTAGGATGGTACACTAAACCATCACAGATTCACTCATCCATTATTACAGTTTGGGTGGAGCAGAGACCACCAAGATAAGGTGGCATGCCCAAGGACCCATCACAGATGCTCTGCTGGGAATGGAATCCAGGAACCCTACTCCTTAACCACTGTATTCTCTACCATCATATGCAGGCGTTAACAGATAATTTGCACTGCCATCTTCATCTTTAGTCAATATCAAATAATTGGGCGACCCTGCAAGTCTATTGTTTGTGCAGCATCTGCACTGATGATTATTCTGAATCTGATTCATACAAACAAATTAAGCTTCACAACAAGGAAGTATGCTAAGTAACAGACAAAAGAAAGAACAAACACAATTTTTTTCCTTTCAAAATTTTCTTTACTTAAACATTGAATTTAATATATACATAAAACATTTGCTTGTTTCAAATACACTAAAATCATATTTTTAAACAACTGCACTTAAATATATGAATTTAAGCAAACTTATATATGTACAGCCTCATACCTTCCTGGTGGATACAGGAAGATTTGCTTAGAACATAAAAATATAAACAAGCATCTTAATAAGAATCTATCAAGGAAAGATACAACAAACTTACAGGAAACTATGCTAACTTCAATACATACACAAAAATTAGGTGCATGATGGAATCTTCTACCTCTTATACAACATTTATATTGAATACATTTATCAATATACATGTATGAACTATGCCCATAAATATTTACATCCAACATTGATCATGTTAAAAATCTTATAAAGGTGTGACTCTCTCAAGAAAGATTTAAATATAAATAAAAAAAATTGTATAAATACCCACAGGTAACTTATTTCAAAAGTTTAACAACTTGGTACAAACAATGTGAATATTAGCAAAATTAAATATAGTGAAAGACAACCGGCATATTTTCAAGTATGGCAAACGAAAGCATATGCTTTTACTCTACACATAACTCTATGCCTGGTTTGAAATGCATCCCTGATTTGAAATACATCCCTGATTTGAAACACATCCCTGATTTGATACACATTGAATTTCAGCGAGGTGACATTGAATACATAGCCTCTAATCAAACAACATTCTTGGGTTGTGAGTATGCAACAAAACTTAATATTTTATACACAAATTCAAAAGTTAACATGTAACTTTATATACATGTACTTGATGGATAACAATACACAATAGAAACTCAAAATATTTACAAATAAATATAAACACATTTGTTAACAGCTCTATCCTTCATGAATAATAAAAACATAAAATCAAACTCTCATGTAATTTTGCACACATCAATGTGCAAGATACTCCTTTGACATCAAAAGGATGATCAAATCATTGTGATTGCATAGTTCTTGGAATGTTTGTTTGTTTGTATATTCAGGAATATTCTGAATATTCAGGAGAAAAAATATCTTCCAAAGACCTTTTAATAAGAATGCAATAAATATATATTGATCAGCATACTAGAATACATTTTAATCAATCAATATTAAATAAATCCTTTGGCACATATGTTTAAAGTGGAATGTACCACATTTGCTACAACAGCCAATTTGAAGCATGCAAGAGAACACTTAACGATGCAATAATCTCTTGTCAAAGTATTGTCATTGTTGTAAACATTTTCTGTTTAAAGTAATTACGTCATATATTATGTTTATTTTAATTGCACCGAGCAAGAGGAAAGTTCATGGCAAAATTAAACTTCTAATACCATTTCACCCTTACAATAAAATGGTAATTAAAAATCACACACAAAAAAAATACTAAAGCATAGATATATCCTCTTTCCAAATTTGACACTTATGTTCACAAAAAAACACTATCTGCCATAGAAAATTGATCTAGTCTAGTGTAATGAAATTGAGTTGCACAGTTTGACTTACAAAATAATAATGAGAAAAATAGGCAAGCTAAAAGCGCATGCAGGCAAGCATAATTACATATGGAATGTGTAATAGAACCAGAAAACAAAAGTTTTTTAGGCTCCCAATTCACTCTTTATCTTATGTGAAAAAAAAGTTGAACAAAATAGTTATTCCAAACCATATCAACAAATACTGCATGTATTGTACAGAATATAAAGCACACCATTCATGTTTTCCACACATGATGTTTATTTACTGTTACTTCAAGATTTCCATTGCAAACCCCCATCTACTTGTTAATGCCAAGCTTTATTGCACAATAAGCAGCATACATTTTTGCAAATCTTCAATCTTCAAATGATGGTAAAGTTGCTTGTTTGTTAGTTTATATGTGATAAACAGCACTAAAACAGTCAGTGTGATGTGCCCAATAAACTGTGATGCAGGATGCAGATTTAATGAGATTTAGATTAAGGATAAGTGAGTGTTATTCAAGAGTTGTAAACGAGTAACTGATTTTGTAACTGGAGTTGCTCACTCAGTTTTGTAAATTGGGAACCGAATAGAGACTTGATACAACTCTGGTGTAATTAGCACATGAGTCATACATGTAATGTGAAGATCTTGCATGAAAGTGAGTCATGGCCCTCATGAGTTACCTAAAAATTGGAATATAACATCAACGCTTTGGTAAATTAGGTTCATAGGGGCCAGGCATGTGCTTTCCTTGTCTGACAAGAGCATGTAATTTGCATATGTCCTCTATGTATCAAGACATGATAAAATAAAAGCTGGTTTTCAATGGACCTCCTTTTTACATTCAATATACTTGGGAATACAAAAGGAATGCTGAGCCAAGCTTAACTGATTGAAATGGCTCATAATACTCACCAACGCATGGGAAGGAAAGAAGGAGGATGACGAAAATGATGGAAAAGGAGTGAGTTTAAGAGGTATGATCCTTGATGAATAAAGGGTGCTTTAAGGGAATGGGGTTAAGGAAATGATCTCATAGATTTTCATTTTTTTTTTATGGTAGTGTAGAAAAACAGATTGAAAGTGGTGAAAAAAACTTGATTTATGAGTTATGTTGGCAATTACCGACATATCACCCTTTACCTGCAATCATGCATCCACAAAAATGCCATTTAAAGCAAAAACAATGTATTGAGTAAAAAAGAAAGTAGCAAAGAATTTGAATGGAAATGTTTATATGAATCACAGAGCTAAAATTCAAGGTGTTTTTTAAAACGATTCTCTATTTTCATATCATTATTTAAACTATCAATTTTGAATGTTTTTTTTTTTTTTGCACCAAGCTGTTTCTAGAAGTATTTCTACAATCTATGAAAGGAATGTTAAATATTATTTTCTTTATAAGTGGAGTGGCTTGGGATTAAGAAGAAAGTGAAGAGTGGTAGATGTTGAGGTAGAAGCATGTTTTAGTGCTATGAAGGAGGTTCAGGATAGTGTTTGAAGAGTTCAAGTTAAATTTAGAACTCAGAAAGCATGTGATACATACAAACCTTATACTATACAAACCAATTTGAGAGAGTTTTTTCATAGTGACGGAGGAGAAAGCTGTCTTCAGAACTTCATATTTAACATACAGTGTTTGTATTTTATATTCAAATAAATTTTTAGACAATTCTAAAACAAAATGGATGGATATGTTCATACAACTTGTAAGAATTAAGAATAACAGAAAGAGTTTTTTTTAATCATATAGTAGGCTTTTCACAAGAGACACAAGATATTCATTTTGATCTTCTTGGCATGAAATCACCTACTTATATGTTAAATATAAAGCACGATTGACCACACCTGTATCGAGCAACCTGTGAATGAAAAGATTCATTGTATGATTAATACAGCAAATGTCTCATAAACATAAAATAGGCTAGGGCTGTCATATTGATTAACTACTGCTATATTTCTTTCCTAAACAAACAAAAATAAATTGTTAAAGTATCACAGCATTTTTTTTTATATTAAAATATGCTTTTTTAGAAATAAACTTTCTTATTTAAGGACGTTGTTTGAACTTTAAATGAACGAATAATTGAAAAGTGCTAGATACTTTGAGTAATTGTGTGTCCTTTACATTTTGAGTTTATGCCAGATGTTTGAGTGGACATATTTCCTATATCACCATTTGTTGAAGATTGTGATTTAAATTATTACACATAAAATTATAAAAAGGACACATGTCTATCCCATGTTCACTTCAGTGGGCCCTTTAATACTCCAACTCGGATTGATTTATTCACAGTCAGAGTGATTTATTTGCAAGCCAGAGTGATTTATTTGCAGTAAGAGTCATTTTATTCACAGGGCAGTCCTGCGAATAACCACACATTATTCTCAAGCCCATACTAAAAAACATGTACTGTAGGTTATGCACTTGTCAATTGTATGACCAACCCCACTACCCCCAGACAGGGTGCGTCATTGACCATTTTTGCCTATGCAAAACGTGGATTTGACGCACCCCTTAGTCACTTCGGTGACTGACAAAGACTTACATATATAAATGACCCACACCACAGTAAAAAAACTGACGCACAATTGACGCACATGACAGTCAAAAAAATGACGGACATACGATGGAAAATGACGCACATATTGTGTTAGGTGTTGACTAATGACTTACCGTGAGTGACCCACCCCTTAGTCATTTAAGTGACTCACATCAGTGGAAAAATGACTGACCATGACGCACCCAAGAGTCACACATATGACTGACCAAACCTTCGCAGTGACGCACACGTGGGACAAAATTTGGAATGCAGTGACCCACCTTTGACTCACCCATGCCGGGGTTAATGGGGTGGGTCATACAATTGATAAGTGCATTATGCCGAAGATCTTCGGCGTGGAGCATGCATGGGCACTTTTTAAATGCTTTAGCGTAATTGGGCTTTAAAAGTTGACAAAAGCAATAAAGTACATTAAGCTAGAATATCTGGTGTGGCGTAAATAAAAACATTAAGAAGTTCCTGGCGTAAATCTTTGGCATGAATGAGGAAACAAACTTTCCAGTATTAATGAGTAGGACTATCGGTGACTCAAGCCAGCCATGAAAATTGTGTGGGTTAGGTTAGGGTATGCCTAGGGCCTAGTTCATATTATTTGTCACGGCTGCCCAGCTTTATAGTAATTAGTATCATACATTTATGACATTTATGATAGGCCTATACAATTGTAAGCTGCATAAATAAATAAAAAATATATAGGCCGGCCTAAATTTGAAATAATCCAATTAATGATTTATCAGGGTTGGTCTTGGACTAGTATAAGTTTCAAATTGATAGGGACCTTGCCGATTATTGTTTCTGAAGTGTTTAAAACTTCCATGATCGGTGCAAAATACTTTGAAGTCACAGAGGACCTACTGCAAACACTACACAGTAAGTTAGATAAGTCATTGACAAAATCTTGTAGGCCTAACAGCCTACCATTACCGTTTAACGTTAACGATAACATTAGGCTTTATTTAGGGTTTTATCTCACGTAAAATCACGGTCGAGATCAGACTTCAAGTTAAGTACTTTCTTATTCATGAAGATGGATGAATCTAATATATATGTAATTTCAAACCCTTTTTTACACGACAAAAATATTTAATTGATCATCCGAATTATAATACGCCAAAGTTTTAAATAGAAAATTACCTGTTTGGTTTCAGCCAAATTCTTGAGCTTACAATTCCAAGTTCGGAAATCCACGAAAAAATTGATCGACAAGCAGGCGGGGCTTCTATTTTTACGTCAGATAATAGTTCCCATATATAGGAACAATTTGTCCAAATTTGGGGTTTCTTGCATAAATTTAAAAACTCCTAAGCTCATTTGCAAAAATGAGTGACAGATTTTAGATCGTAAGCCGTCCCTTTTACAAAACCGGAAGTGCTTCTTAGGTCACGGCGTCCGCAAAATGAAAATTACTCATTAACGGTCTTAGGGAGAGGTCAGATTCCCGACTGAGTGAGTATGGTGGATTATTCTAATTACAATGGAAGTTGTGGCAATAAATCTGCGTAACGGTTAACAGTTATCCTGAAAACCTTTTGATTATCAGACCACATAATTATGTCATTTGCATGTAACATTACCGCGAGATTCTCTGCGATCTCGCAGTGATTAGGGCTATTGTATTCAGCACACAATGAATGCAAGTTAATGAGCTCTCTGCCTAAGCGCATTTGGGTGTTTTAAACAGTTTTAATTTTTATAAACATTTTATATCTTTATTTGTATATTTTTATTGTAAAGCGCCTTAGAGCAATTTTTAATGGATAAGGCGTTAAATAAATTCTGTAAAATAAATGAATAAAAATAATTTAAGTAAATACCATACCGTAAACAACTTAGTGCTCTGCGTAACTGAAATGTATGTGTACGGGTCAAGTCACGTTACTGTGTGTACAAAGAAGTCTTGCTGAATTAGTTATTTGGGTACTGGGCTCTTATTTTTCTGTCTTAAAGTTGGAAGAAGCGAATAAAAAGATATTTGCACATCGAGTTTAAATGGTTTTTCTTTGCATTCGTTTGTATTATCTTATTTAGACTGTTTTATTAACATAATGTCCTAACCTGACGTTAGATACACGGCAGCTCAATACACTGTCCGTTATATAAGCAGGGAAATATTACGTCTCCCTGGTATAATGTATGGCGAATATCGCCATGATACATGCAGCTATGAGATGTATTACGGAAAACCATTAATCTGTTAATAGCTCCATGGGTAAACACAACCATTACTTTCAACAAGTAGGTCTTAAACCCCGATAACAATACATCGGTTTTCTTCAGTGATTAAGAGGATTTCTTAACACACTTACTAACATATCACAACTGGATTGTATAACGCGTTTACCGTCGACTCTGGGAGGCATATCGGCGCCGATCGGCGGCATATAAAAGGGGTTCTTAACAAAAGATGCGTTTACTGCGGCAAGTGCGCTAGCTTAGTAGCGGTAGTTCTACCCTGTACCATGTGTCATCAAACACTGTCCCACATGCCATCCTTTCATGTACCACATACCATCCATCCCTGTCTTACAGTGCGTGTTGACAGTAAGAATTCTAAAACGTGAGTACTGATTAAACAATGCATGAAGATTAATTATGATGTGCATTTTGGCTCTTTTCGAACACTTTGTTAACAAGGTTTAACGTCCTGAAAGCATCCAGTGCTGGACATTATATCAAGACAGCCACGGCCCTTAATAACCAGTTGTGAACTCACTTGTTGCAGACCCACTGGGATACGATGTGTAACCGAACAAGTCGAACAAGTAGTAAAGATAAAGCTCGCCTGCAGCTTTTTACATAGAAGGGCAGGTCTATGGGACTTCTTCCTCCAACCAAACAGCTCTTAATCAGCACATCAAAAGAACTGCACACCAAGCTGTCAAGCAGGTCATTGTTGGGGTTAAGTTCTTTTATAAGCACCAGCACTTCTTTCGTCCAAAGAATGGAGATAGTAAGATCAATGTTAAAATGGCTGGAGCTCATTGTGGTGAACCCTGCCACAAGCAAGTTATTCCTGTCGTGAATTCCTAACTGCCTGTCGAAAACTCGAAACGAAAACTCGAAACGAAAAGTCGAAATCTGAAACGAAAAATTTGAAAAATCGAAATGTCCCTTCAGAGCCACGGTAGCTTGATCTTTTTGGGCATGTACGGCGGGCAGGTTTTTTTCATTATTGAAACCAGGGATACAGATTTCCTGCTATAAGCAAGCATGCAGGGAGTTTTCTCATTCCAAATCAGACTTCTGGAGGCAAGTTGTTAGACTGTAGAATGCGTTTGACAGTCACATCGTCTAAATAGAATCATTGCTAACTTATAGGACATGGTGAGCCGTTCATACATAGTAAGCTTGTATTTATATTTGTATTACTATTTTGAAAAAAATCAACAAATCAACAATTATCGTTATTATAGGAAATGTTGTCCAAGCGGGGAGGCTGTAAGAGATTTAAGATGGGGCGGCAAAATTATAATTAGCCAATTTGCCGCTATGCAGTGGCGGTACTAGGATTTTTATCACGTGACGGGGCCAAAATGATCTTGTTGGGGCAAATTCTCCTGTACACTCTAAAAAGGAATGGTCAAATTTGACCACAACATGGTCAACTCTGCACCGAACCAACTTTCGTCAAAATTAAACGAGCAAAACATGGTCAAATTTGACCATAATATTGCAATCATGGAAAAATTTGACCATATCGTGGTCAAATTTTTGTTCAATTTTAACCAAAATTTGTTCGGTGCAGATTTGACCATGTTTTGGTCAAAATTTGACCATTCTTTTTTAGAGTGTAGTGCCGCCACTGCCCGTATGGCGCGCCGCCAATGTGTCTAATGATATTAGTTTTGAACAAACTGCGGTGTTCGTGTAGCGAATACTGAAATATGGTAAATGATTTCTCGAAGTTACGGGTTGTGAAAGACAAAGGATATTGTAATATATTATAGAAATGTGTGATTTATGAGACGGTGGAAAACGCCGATGAAATTTGGGAAATATTTTTAAGAACTGGCCTTGCGGCAAGGCCAGTTCTTAAAAATATTTTCCAAATTTCATTCAATCACATTGATCAAAATATCTACAATGGGTAAATTTTCGTTGATATGCCTATCTGCCTATGGTTACGATTTTTCACAGGCTAATGAATTTATATATGGCAGAAGATTTTAAAGATTTTCTGATTTTAAAACGATTTAGCTAATGTTGAAGGTATACGTTTATATAGATTTGAATTTCTACTCGTCCATATACACTTTATCAGTTTGCTGCATATATACAGGGGGTACAGGGAATAAAAGAGAGTTCTCTTAATTAGTTAAAGGACTCTGGACATCTAGAGGCAAAATGGGCTTAATTTATTTAAAATATGATCTTAACCATTCAAACAGCAAATTATTCCATCAAAATTAGTTAAAATTGACCAATTTATAGCATTTTTTAGTTTGAGCTGTTATTGTGCAATAATCTGTGACATCACTGGAGGAAGGATCTTTCGTCACCTTTTGTAAAACCATTGTTTTTATTTTAATTTGTTTGAAATATAAATTGGACTTTTTTTAACTTGGTCATACCCTGAATAATCATGTATCTAGAATAGACTTCTAAAATTCACAAGTAGCTAAATTTGAAGAACAGAATTTAAAGAATTACATACAGATTTTGAGATGTCACAAATTCCGCACAAATTAACAAATCTTGTTCGGTCATAAACTTGTTCGGTCATAACTTGAAAACTAATTAAGCTTTTCACAAATTCTAAAAACTATTCCACTCATATTTTCATGCTCTTTTACATTATTTTGAATCTGCTAGATGTCCATAGTCCTTTAAAGATTCTTTGCTATCTAATCCCCATTTCACAATATCAAGATTACATTTTTTTCTCTTGAACGCTGAGCAGCTGAGCGCTGACTTTTTTGCGCTTTTGTGTCGAGAATAATTTCAAATGATGTTCAATGTGTAATGTTTTGCGCAACCATTTAAATGCCATCTATTATTCTATCATGATTAAAGGAATATTCCCATGGAATTTCATTTCATGTATCTGATGGAGAAATATTAAAGAAACAGAATGGTAAACAAATCATGTTGATATACCATTCCTAGAAGAAGTTATTAAAATTTTAAGATTTTTCTTACCCGCATAAAAATGACTTTTGTACTGAGTCTAAATCATCATTATGATGTCACAAGAGCACTTGCTGTACTAAACTTGATGTATTTGTTTGAAAATTAATCGCCGATTTTTCCTAATTCCAATCGAAGTTATCAAAACAGCAGATTGGAAAACATTATTGTATATTTTATTCTACACTATTCTTAATAATTTTTGAAGAATAAATGTTCCCAATCATTTGGAAAATACGAAATTAATTTTGAAAGAAATACATAAATAATAGTACAGGAAGTATTGTGATGGCATTATAATGATGACATAGACTCATACCAACAATCTCTTTTACGCGACATGGAAAATCTTTAAAATTCAACAAATTCTTGTATAGGAATAAGATATTTACTCGTTTTTTCCCCAAAATTGGTTTATTTTATTTTCCTCTATCAAATATATTTAAACGATTTAATACGCCTATCTATTTTTGTCCACGTGAGAGACAATAACCGGACTTTATAAAGTTCGTCTCAATAAAAGATGCAGCGACACTTGGTGCATTATGGGTAATGTTTCTAAATGGTGGAAACCATACATATACACACCGGCGACGTTACTTCCGTTGCAGTTTTTGATTGGCTTGTCAGCATGTGATCCGTCAATCAGAGGCGTTGAATTGATAGCACATATATGATTTTCTCCACATTAACACGATAGGCGGTTACATTTATACGAACAAAAAAACACAAAATCCCCATCAAATTCCAACAAAAGGTTTTTCAGTGGTTTGGGAATACTGGATGTTCTGAGTCTATCAATTTCTGACCTTTGGAAGTTTGTTAAAGCTGAGTCACATTCAAGATGGCCGCCGCCGACCCTAAAAATTGGGTAAGCGGCTTAATTTCCTTACTATTTGGGAATCTAACAATGATTTTTGGTTCAACTCTATAATTTCATGGGTCAGGCAACACATTGCTGCACAAAAAAATTATGATCTGATTTTGGAAATGGGTTAAAACTGGGTTAAATCCAAGATGGCTGCCACCGCCACACCCTGAAAATGGGATAAACGGCTGTAAGCTTCTTACTAAGTTGGATAGAACAATAACTGTTTTCTCAACTCCATGGGTTTGAGCGTCGAGCAACCCTTTGCTACCAGTACAATTCCGACCTGACCCCCGAAAGTGGGTTAAAACTGGGTCAAATCAAAGATGGCCGCCGCCGACCCTGAAAATCAGGTGAACGGCTGTAGCATAATGTTTGAGATTGAACAATGATTTTTGGTTTTACTTTATGGTTTTTAGGATCAAGCAATTCATTGATGTAGATGGAATTATGACCTGACCCAGGAAGTGGATTGAAATTAGGTCAAATCCAAGATGGCTGCCGCCGGCGGATCCTGAAAATAGGGTAAACGTACGGCTGTAACTTCCTCAATGTTTGTGATAGAACAATGAGTTTTGGTACTGCCTCATGGTTTAAGTTAACGATCAAGCAATCTATTTCTGCAGAAAGAATTATGACCCGACTCTTAAAGTGGTTTACAACTGGATCAAATCAAAGACGGCTGCCACTGCCGGACCCTGAAAATGGGGTAAACGGCTGTAACTTTCTTCATATTTATGATAGAACAATAACTTTTGTCTCTACTCCATGGATTTAAGGATCGAGCAACTCATTGCTACCAATATAATTCTGACCCGAACCCGGAAGTGGATTAAAACTGGATTACATCCAAGATGGCCGTCGACCCTGTAAATTGGGTAAATGACTATTATTTACTTTATATTTGAGAAAAACAATACATTTTAGTCTCCATAAACTCAGTGGTTTTCAATTCATTGCTGCCAATAGAATTATGACCTGACGACTCAAACCTTAAACAGATATATCAAAGATGGCGGTCAATATGGATGCCAACAACTTCGAAAACGTGAAGGCATCAGTACGATACCAATAATTCCCATACTATTTAACATATGCAGGTAAGGCCACAGTATTTGCTTCTTATGAATAGTTTCAGGAGCCAAGAAATGCAATGATAACATATTTCTTTATTTATAAACAATGCAGAGGATGACCACCAATATGTTGACGAGAGATAATGGCAACAGCTCTAGTTGTTGTAAATAGAACAATTTTAGTTTGAAACATTATTTACATGTTTTACAATGATGCATGCATTACAAGATTATAGTGAAAGATTGAATGAAAACCTATACATAATAAGTGTCAAACTTGTCAAATAACATTTTGAGCCCATTTAGACATGTAACATTTGGGCAAAACAAATTTGTCGGATGTTCTTTAGGTGTGTCCAATAATAGCATCAAACACTTGGATTTGTTAACCTCCTCATTCAACCTCCTTGTAAATAAAGTTTAGTCTTAAAAACTGTTTAGAGTTGTCGCATTTATCTCTCGTCAACTCACACATGGTTAATAATGGCAATCTTAAGAAGCAAGGAAGATATTGGTACTGTACTGTTGCCTTCATTTTTTGTATTGCTGGCAGCCATGTATTGGCCGCCATCTTTGATTTAAGGTTTAAATGATCAGGTCATAATTATATTGGAAGCAATGGATTGTTTTACCCTTAAAGCCATGGAGTAGAAAGAAATGATTGTTCTATTTCAAATTTTAAGGAAGTTAAAGCCCGTTTGTGCTATTTTCAGGTTTCCGGACCGTAGCAGCTATGGATGTAAGCCAGTTGTAAGCCATTTGCGGGGACAGATCATACTTCTTTCTGCAGCAATGACTTGCTTGGCCCTTAAAACCATGGGGCAGAACAAAAATATTCTTCTATCCCAAATATTAAAGAAATTAAAGCCGTTTACCTTATTTTCAGGATTCTGAGCCAGCATCCGCGGTAGCTGTCTTGGATTTAATCCAGTTTTAATCCACTTTTGGTGGTCAGGTTATAATTATTTCTGTAGCAATGAGTTACTTAGTCCTTAAACCATGGAGTAGAGCCAAAACTTATTGTTCAGTCACAAATATTAAGGAAGCTACAGCCGTTTACCTTATTTTCATGGTCCGACGGCGGCAGACGTGTTGGAATTGACCCAGCTTTATTCCAATTCCGGGGTCAAGTCATAATTCTTTTTGTAGCAATGACTTGCTTTACCCTTAATACCATGGAGTAGAACAAAAATGTTCTATCACAATAATAAAGTTATAGCCGCTGAATCTTATTTTTCAGGGTTCCGGGCTGCGGCAGCCATCTCGGATTTGACTCTTCCCGAATCAGGTCATAATTCTTTCTGCAGAAATGACTTGCTTGACCCTTAAGACCATGCAGTACAACAAAAATGTTCTATCACAATAAAAAAGGGAAATTATAACCGCTTAATCTATTTTCCGGGTTCCGGGCCGCGGCAGCCATCTTGGATTTGACTCTTCTTGAATCAGGTCATAATTCTTTCTGCAGAAATGACTTGCTTGACCTTTAAAATCATGCAGTACAACAAAAATGTTCTATCACAATAAAAAAGGGAAGTTATAGCCGCTTACTCTATTTTCATGGTCCCGGAACGCGGCAGCCATCTTGGATTTACCTCTTCCGGGGTCAGGTTATAATTATTTCTGCAGAAATGAGTTGCTTGACTCTTAAAACCATGGGGTGGAATAAAACGTATTGTTTTATCACAAATATTAAGGAGGTTACAGTCGTTTACCCTATTTTCAGGGTCCCAGGGCAGCGTTCGTGGCAGCCCTCTTGGATTTAAGCCACTTGTAACGCATTTCTCGGGGTCAGCTTATAAATCCTTCTACATAAATGAGTTGCTTGACCCTTAAAACCATAGAGTAGTCGGAACGGAAAATTATTGTTCTATTTCAAATATTGTTACATTTATTAAGTTACAGTCATTTACTCCATTTTCAGGGTCTGTATCGGCCATCTTGGATGTGACGCAGTTTGAACACACTTCCGATAGGCAGAATTTGATAGACTTTTTTTCGGTCACTCACAATATCAAATAGGCTCCACAACCGTTGACAGACCTTTTGTTATAATTTGT
>JAIGNY010001444.1:2500-72500 GCA_020152595.1 Chiridota heheva
TATATATGTATATATATACATATATATGAATATATATATATATACATATATATATATATATATATATATATATATATAAATATATATATATATATATATATATATATATATACATATATATATATATATATATATATATATATATATTATATATATATATATATATATATATATATATATATATATATATATATATATATATATATATATATATATATATATATATATATATATATATTCATATATATTTATATATATACAAATATAAGTATAGAAATGAAATTCCTACTATGATTGGAGTTAAGAGCGTGCTTAAACAATATTTTGATACTCTAAATTTCTCTGCATCGATGCAGAATACTATTTATTTGAATGATAAGTGGTATTTTTGAAAAGGAACTTTCTCTTGACTGCTTAAGTTGAACATGTTTGTATGTTGTGAATTATCTTTTGCACAGAAATGCTGTGCTTTTGTATTATCTATTGTTTTATGAACTGAGCAAATAAATGTAAAAAAAAAGGAAAGAAAACAAGATGGCAATCCACGGAGTTGCTGACCTTATCCCCTCTGCCACATATAATTTGTAAAACGATCAAACATTTGTACAGGAAACATGACATAATATGATCAATTCATATCAATTACTTGACCTCTGACATTTGACCTTTAAATGACTTGTGCGAGACACAACACTATATCCCCTACCACCAACCCAGCAAGTAAGATTGATTTGAGCTCTGATCTTAGACCTTTAAGCGACGGGTTACATTTTTCCAGAGATACAACTTTTCATCGTCCTTTATCAACCCACCTAGTAACAACCCAACCCGATATTTGCAAAACAGGCAACCAATCAACATTTACCATATTAAATCAATTAAGTCACCTCTGACCTTTGACATTTGAATGACCTGGTCCAATTTGTGCAGTACATACCCTGTATCACCTTCCACCAACCCACCGAGTACCAACACAATATCACTTATGGTTATCCCAGGAAGCGCAACACAACATTTACCATTTCTAAATCAATTATTTGACCTTTGACCTTTAAATAACCTTTCCCGTTATGTGTGAAACATAGTCTTGCATCACCATCCACCAACTCACCAATTAACAAAGAGGACACCAATCCATCAAGCATTAATGAAATAGAAACTACGTTTTTCCAACGAAATTCAGCACAAAATTTACCATTATTATTTGACCTCTGATCTTTGACCTTGAAGTGACATGTCACATCATTTCTGAGACACAACTTTACATTATCCTTCATCAACCCACGAAGTGTAACAACCCAATTGCACTTACGTTTTTTCCATAACTTGCGATATTTGCATAACAGGCAACCAACCAAAATTTACCATTCTAATTTACCTATTTGACATCTAACCTTTCACCTTTATATCACCTGTCCCATTTTGCAAGGAACATAGCCCTACATCACCTTCCATGAACCCACCAAGTACAAACTAATATCACCTATGTTTATCCCAGGAAGCTCAACACAACATTTACCATTTCTAAATCAATTATTTGACCTTTGACCTTTAAATGACCTTTCTCGTTATGTGTGAAACATAATCTTGCATCACCAGCCACCAACTCACCAATTAACAAAGTAGACACCAACCCATTAAAAATCAATACAATAGCAACTACGTTTTTCCAACAAAATTCAGCATAAAATTTACCATTATTATTTGACCTCTGATCTTTGACCTTAAAGCGATATGTCACAGCTTTTCAAAGACACAACTTTACATCATCTTCCATCAAACCACCAAGTAGTTACCTGATTGCACTTACGGTTTTTCCATAACTCGCGATCGACCAAAATTTACCATTTTAAATCAACTATCTGACCTTTGACCTTTAGGTGACATGTTTCATTTTGTGCAGGGTACAACCCTGCATCACCTTCCACCAACCCACCAAGTACCAACCCAATATCACTTATGTTTTTCTCTTAACACTTCTCGTAAAGAAGAGTGCAGCCACACACAAAAGTGAGTTTAATACCTTATCGCCATATATGATATATGTTGCAAATAAGGTAATTGTGTTGTCAGCAAGAGCGGCTGGGAGGGGAAATAAGTTGGTAAGAACGGGTAACGGAAGTCTGCCTAAGGTGGAGCTCCAGTGTGGCTTAAGGGGTGATCCCCCTAAGTTTAAAACATATTTCAGAGCATTTAAGTGCTTTATATGCCTTCTTTGAAAATCGCATCCCACGTATATTCTGCTAGATTACGGTTCTTTTGAAAATAAAAGTTGAGTAAAAATTAAGCCCCACCGTTTAAGACCATTGGTTTCAAGGCCTTGTTGCACAACAATTAACAAAGTTAATTTTATTACACTTATATGTATTTTCGAATTCTTTTATAATTCTTCAATTTAAAAAAACAAAACAAGAACACCTCTCCCCTCTAAATTTTGGTTCTGTATTATGCCTATCCTACATGTTATAGAGGGACATAAAGCTCAAATCGGCACAAAAATTTAATAGGTTTTTTCCGACGATTTATTACTAGAATACCAAAAGTTACATAACATATTAGAAAAAGAAAAAAAAAATATCGAAGCGACAGATTTGTAAATAAAGTGACTTTAAAAATTCGTTATTGTTACAGTCAATGAGGAAAATCGTGAATTGGTTGACCCTCGTCAATACATGTTGGCTTTACTCGGTGATCGAGCTCTGCATTCTCTGGGTTAACTCTTATACTATGGACTCAACTTAAATACGCCCTTAGTTTTCAGTCGCCAGCTCTTGCTTGGAAATTTTGGTAGAATCTGGCAACCTTGGTTAATTTGGTTTACCAAGGTTTATAAAGTCCCAACAGACTTCCATTGGAGTTCTTACGCCAAGACGCCCACGACCGTTTTATTTACCAGTCGTGGAGCACTGGTTAGAGACCCACCGGGAATCGAACGCGGGACGCTAGATTAGAAAGCTGCAGCTTTACTGCACTGTCACGGATGTTTCCTTTCCCGAAAAATGACGGAAATCACTGTGAAATTAAAGAAATTGCCCGAAAATGAAGGAAATTGGCCTAAGAGGAAGTAAATTTTCCAGAAAACTCCTATCAGAGAGGATTCTTTTCCCGGATATATATTTCTATACAGGTAAGAGATCAAATTGGGAATTTTGTTCAAATACAAATAAAATGGTAATGCTAACATCGAAAGGAAATTGGTAAAATTATTATATATTGTGCCATAATTTGTCTGAAAATTGCTGGAGATTGCTAACAGTGCAATTTGTAAACTTGCAATGTTCATTTCACGCCACATCCGGTTGTGGCACGATAAGTTTGGTTCGGACGGTTTGGTTGGGGGCGGTTTGGTTGGGGGCGGTTTGGTTGGGGGCGGTTTGGTTCGGAGCGGTTTGGTTCGGGCGTTCGGAGCGGTTTGGTTCGTAGAGGTTTGGTTCAGGGCGCTTTGGTTCGGGGCGGTTTAGTTCGGGGCGGTTTGGGGCGGTTTGGTTTGGGGCGGTTTAATTCGGGGCGGTTTGATTCGGGCGAGCTGGCTGTACACCTTTTCACTTCGGCCCCCGTGCCCGTTACGTCCGTCACCGTTGAGCGACTCGAGTCCTGGCTTATGATTCTTGATTGTTTGACATTCTAAAAAAACAGGAAATGCTGTCCTGATGATGAGTTGTTTTATCAAGAGATGCCATTCTGCCATCTCCCTGATTTTGTGCAGAGCAATTCTTGAACTTACTAAGCTTCCTCCAAATTTCCACTGAACTTCCAAGTTCATCATACAGTTGTCCCCTTTTGCGCTCCCGATTGGCCCCATACGTACGTTGAGAAAAAATACATCTGTCATATTTCGTGTTACTGGTTCCACTATTTTGAGTTTGACGGTGTCGGGTGTCAGTCTCTTTACATTTATTCTATTCCTTGAAAGTCATTGTCAGCCACAAAATTCAAAGGTAAGAATTACCTTTACACTGCTATTTTAGGATTAAAGTGAAAATGATTGTCACTGTTTGATAGACAAAGTACAACTTATTTGATTGTTCGTTGCAAATCTGAAATAAATTGCTTGCATAGGCCTAACGTTAGACAATAACATTAATAATTAGCGTAGCGAACGTCACGTCAGCCTACGACCTACTGTAGCTAGCAGATTTAATCTGAATCTAAATTGGTTAAAGTAGGCAAAAATCAAGTTCTAGAGGACATGAACGCCAACCGAGCGTAGCAAAAGTATGAGGAAAAAAAATCAGTTAACAAGCTTGGCAAGTTTAGCTTTGAAACAGTTTAGACTTGGTGCATGTAGTGTACATCATGGTAAAGCAGTCCAATCTTTTTTTTTTTTTTTTTAGTGTTTAAGGAAAGAAGGAATATTAATAAACATTCTTTTTAGCATAATGTTAGCTTTAGTCATACTGTCACTACAAAGTTTACCGTTATTCATAAGGTCTGACACACCCACAGAATTGCTGTTAAGTCTTTTTACGTAGGACCAAATTGCCTTGAGGTTTTCAGTTTGAGAATTTTTAAATTTATTACAGATGAAGTTGTTTCTAGCTTCTTTGATGTTTTTACAGATAAATTTTGTGAAGCTTTTATATGTACTCTAGTCATGGATTTGTTGAGTTTTCTTAGCTTTCTTGAACAGTTTATGTTTTTTCTTGCAGAGATGGCTTTGGATATAAGTGAACCAAGGTAGATTTAGTTTAGTTGAGGTGAATTTGTGAGGTCTTTTCTAAAGGCTGCAACTTTGCAAGGACACAAATAGGAAGATAAGGAAGAGAAAATGAATGAAATGATGTAAAAAGGCAAAAAATAAACTTACTCAGGACTCAAATTAGTCTTAACTTCTGATCACCGAAAAAAAGAAAATTGCGGAAATGGTTGTAATACAAATAGTGTGTAAAGCTAAATAACATTAGGTTCATTAAATCTACGCGAAAATAACAAATACGAAAAATGCACTAAACTAAACAAGAATGAACAATCAAACAATGAAAAAAGCACAAATAACCTTTAAACAAGTAAACAAAATAATGTATATCCACGTGAGGTTAAAAAATCCACAGTTGAAGGTAAAATTTGCATGTAATAAACAGAAGTTGTGAAGATACGTCTGTACTCAACAAGTGTTACGCTCTGTTTGCATGCCTTAGCTCAAGATTCTTCTAGCTTTGCCTGATGGTATTGATTAAAATGATATTCTTCAGTTTGTTCAATACGTTGTTGAGATTTGCTGTTGTTTTGAATTGACACCAACCACAGCTAGAGGTTATTAATAGTTCACGTTTACAAAAAAACTTTTTGACTCCTGACTGTCGCGATGCCATTAAACATCAACAAACTAAATGAAGCTTTAAAAAACATACATTAATTAGGCCTAGGCTAGGCCTAGTTATGGAATCATTTACCATCATTTGGCCGTAATTTCTTTCACTTTAACCCGTTTCTGTATGTTGGCATTGTGTGATTGCTGTTGTTTACTGATCTACGGCCTCACGAAGGTTATGGTTTTTTCCTATGCACGCCATTGAAGATAAAAGACAAAAAAAAATGGATTTACGTCTTAATCTACACAATTTTCCTGAGAATATTCTTCACTAAAATATTCAAAATCTTTTATCACTAGGTTCAGAACAAATTTATTGTTAATCCACAAAATAATCCTCTATGAAATTTACTTGGAAATGGTAGGATTGATCTATTTTCTGTGAGTCTTCTGTTCGTGAAGATAGTGTAATTGCATGTAGCAGCATATGATTGTTCTAAAGCCTTTGTGATAGTTTCAGATCTAAGAAGCCACCCAACCATCCGGGTGGTGGTACCTCATTATATAGAGTTTAAACCAGAAGTACTATTTTTAGATTAGCTGTTTTTACCCTCCCCAACTTTGCCAAGTGTACAAATTTGCAAAATCCTCACATGTGTAAATTTGTGAAATGCTCACCTTCCCGATTTGCTGTTTTTGCCCTCCCCGACTTTGCCAAGTGTAGAAATTTGCGAAATCTGTCAAATACAACAATAAAAGCTCCCAGCGGTTACCCATTGCACCGTTGCGAGAGATTACAAAGGAAGTCATGTATGGGAAAAAATGGTTTGCGGCTGCTGGCGATATAGGCAGTTTGCGGGTCCAATTTGTCATAGATGTTATTGAGGGTAAACAGGTACTGTATATAAAATAGGTTTAAAATCCAATTGGCAGAAAGTGGAAATAACTGGAGCTCTATTATTTTATCTGAGGTATGGCAGTGACGAAACATTAACATTAACATATGGCAACTCATTGACGATAGCTGACATCACTTATAGATTAACAAGTTAAGACAAAATTCATGTCTATTGTAATATAATTGCACCGGTATTGGTAAATGGTGAGAGGAAAAGGTTATTATTCACTGGGATTATAAATAAGAAGGGGGATGTAGTATACAACCCAAAAGTTGTTAGGTACTTGCCACTGGATAACAACATAAGTTTTATCGATTATTCATTAGAAACGAATGAAGGTACATGTATACATGTAGCTATTGGATTTGAAGAAGGCATGACTGATAGCATTGCATTTTAGGAGACGTAAGATTTTGTAAGAAAAAAATGGCCACAAAGATGCGAGAGTTTCATTGGCAAATTAGCAGTAAACTGAATCTTGTTTATCTTTACAATCAATCAAATATTATTCGACAAAAACCACCCTACCCCATTCAATTGGATGGGGATTGGACTGTAGGGGTACAAAATGTGGGGGTACAGCATGTACGTGGCTTTAACAAGTAGGGAAAAAAAAGTTGATTCTTAGTGAAGCTGTCGGTGAATCCGCTACAATAGCCAAAATAATAGTGGAGTTGAAACAACCTGATACTTTTATAGGCAATGATAGGTGATTTCGGAAAAAGACTTTTCAGAGTAGGGTCAATCAATTCCCAATTCTCCATCAGAGCCAATTTAATGTCTCTAGTACAAATATGTGGGCAAAAAGTCCATTTAAAAACCAGGTTGGGGCTCCATTTTCACAGGTGAATGTTTGTGTAATACTGTATTTCTTGCCTTTTAGAATGATTGATATCATCAACGAGTGGAACTACATCTTGTCAGTGTAGCCTCTAGCAGTTTTGACTGAATGGCTTGCACTTTTTCAAAGAAATCATTCTCATTGCGAGGCCAATTATATCCAATGTTATCAGTATAATATCTTCAGGTAAACTCACAGGCCACATGTACGGTTTTCTCCATGGAGGTCACTCATGAAATTAACCCAATGAAAAATCCCATTGCACTCAGTGATTATTTAGAAAATTAAAAACTAAGAAAACACATACCTTTAGCATGTAATATTTGTTTCTATGTTATTCAATGAATTATTTATTACTTTTCTTCCAAAAAATCTGTCTGTCGGATACATAGAAATTATGCAGAAAACAAGCAGGTGAGTGCAGGAGTTGTCGGCCATCTTTTCCGAAAAGAATATTCATGAGATCATCACAAAATTTAAATCAGATTGATCAGTCATTTTATTCATTTGCTTAATTTGAAAATATGATTGCGCAATCTGAACTGCAGATAAAACGACCGAATTTATTCTATGAACCTGGAAGTTCTTATGAATATTCATTGATATTCATTGATATCCATAACATGGATATGTTAGTACTTGAAACATGCTCTCTTTTCAATGATTTTTGGAAGGGTAAATTGCTCTTTGGGGTCGGCTTTCATGGTATATATTGATAATAAGTATATTTCCTATAACATGTTCAGAACTTTCAGTTGGGGGAGGTTTAAAAGTGGATTGCGAAAATCATTTGCAAAAAAATGTGATTTTCTGATAAGTGGTTTTCCAAATGTTGAGTTTCAATACACATTAACTTATGCAGTAACTTTGAGAGTGACCCCTCCACAGAGGAAACAGTATTTTGGCCTATACTTTTAAACAGTTTCAATACCTACATTGGGCTTATAGGCCTAGTAGTGTTGATGAATTTCAATGATGCGCTGGCTACAGGGTTCAGTTCTAGGCCTACGGTAGGCTACTTGGGAATTATTATCAACTTTACACAAATTATGCAAAGTTGAAAGAATATGTGTTCATATACCACCATTTGGGTCCCCCATTATTAAGTAGTTAGCCTAGGTACATTTAAGTTTAAACACAGAGACTGCACCCGTCACAATTATGGAGCAAACGCTGCCAAGGCTGATCAGGAGAACAGCTCTGGTCTATGTTTATAAATATAACCTAAGTTAACATTCAGAATTTAATTCAATTTTATAGTGAAGAATAAGTTTATATATGCACAAGCACCATCAACAATGGCTTTTTATAATACTTAAGGCAGGACTTACTAAAGTCCACTACATGTATTAAAATAACTCAATTTGCTAATGCTGTTCAAATAAATAAGTACTATAGATGTATCAAAACCATTACTCACCTGTTGAATAAGACCACTACTTGCTGGTCGAATAGATAAATCATTTAAACAGAGTAGCCGCTTACTGCTCATTACAAAAAATCAACAATCAAGAAATTATGAATAATGTAATGGCTTATGCTTTGGAAATTGACTTTAAACAGAGTCTAAAACTCATTGAACATGTGCTGAGGTCATAATTTCAGGCTACAAGCTGGCTCGCAAAGATTGAAATGGAGAGGGAGGTGGTGTTTATCTCTTCATCAAGGACAATTTGGTATTTAATGTCAAAAATGACAAGTCAAAAGGAGATCTTGAAACATTTGTTGACATTTTTCTTTCAACGACAAAGCCAATTCTTTTTGGTGTGGCATATTGCCCACCTAATGACCTAATTCTTACAGTAATCAGGAGAATGTTGAGAATTAAATCCCTTTTGTAAAACAAATGTTATTTGCTTGGTGATACCAATACAAATGTTGGACCTATTGCTGGAATGGGTTTACTTTATTCCAAGTATGTTTAGTCTAAAACACCAATAAGAATAACCCCAACTAGTAACACTATTTTGGATCTGATCATCATCTCTGATCATTATCTCTGATGATTTCAACGTCTCACAGAATTGGGTCTTACCCTTTCGGCCTTAGTGATAATTTTATTGTTTACTGCGCACTTAAATTACAAAAGGAACAGTTTAATGGTCATAAAATGGCTGTTTTGAGAGACATGAGAAATTACAAGGCAGAGAAATTTGTTAGTTTTTTTAAATATTTTTTTTACTCCGTTATTGACATCTTCAACAACACCAATAACAATTCATACATTTGTTAAAAGAAAACTCACATAACGAATGATAACAAATATTCAATGACATTTTAACATAACTGAGTGCAGATAATGATATAATGTACGATACAATTAATTAAAATAATGAGAAAAGCACATCTGTGTATTCTTTGACTTCTTAGAGTGATAAGTTAATGAAAGTAAAATAAAATGATAAAAACACAACTAAGCGAAAAATTAGCAAAAGCTAGCTAATATAGTAAAACAATAAATTAAGAAGATTACCAATGAAAGGAAAGTGTAAAATACACAGACGTACCTTTTCTCTTGAAATTTGTTAGTTTACTTGGACAGCAAGACTGGACAATTGTAAATGATGAGGCCAATGTTGAAATTGCCTGGTTACATTTTAAACACATTGTCCTGCAAGTCATTGATACTGTTGCTCCCCTTAAAAAGTCAGAATAAAACAGAGAAGTAAACATTGGTTCTCAGGCAAAATTTTGATTCATACACCAAAAAGGAAAAAGCAAGATTCTTGTTCAAAAAACATAAATGTCCTTCTATGTTTGAAAGTAACAATCATCTCAAGAAACATGGTTCAGTCAGAGGTCAAACTTGCCAAAAAAGAGTACTGTACATTAGAAGACAAATTAAAGATTACCAAAACAATCGCAAAGCACTGTAGAAAACTCTTACTGAAATAAAAACCTTATGTGGTACAAAGTTACTTATCTTATACAGGATTCCAAAAAAATTTGGATGATTTTTTGCATAATGTATTGGTATGAAACTTTCAATTAAGTTAGGAATCAAGATTGTGTCAAAAAATCTACCAGAATTAGTTTGTTTTACAAAAGTGTTATCAATTCAAATCTTAAGATCTTGAAACTTGTTGCAAAGATGATAAATTCAGATAAAGTTGGTCTTTTTTACATTCAGGGACACTTTGTTTTCCTTAAACCATTCCAAAACTATTTTAGTTCATGGTTAATCAAAGAGACGGAGCAATGGGGGTCACTTGTCTTGTAAAGAATGCTTGAGTCATCAGCAAACAGAGAAAAATACAGTTTTTTAGAACAATGGAGTAGCTTGTTTGTATATAGAAGAAATAACAAGGATCAAAGAATAGAGCCCTGGGGTACACTTCAAGAAATATCCCTAATGAAGATGAACAATTGTTAATTTGAACAAGTTGCTTACGGTTGGACAAATAATTACGAAACCAATCATGGGCTGCACCTCTAATGTTATACTGTAAAAGCTACGTAAAAGAATAGTATGATTGACAGTGTCAAAGGTCTTAGATAAATCCAAAATAATGCCAATAGTATATTCATTGTTATTTAAACTTTATAACAATAAAATGTATATTCATTGTTATCTAAACTTTATAACAATAAAATTAGAGATATCTAACACTGCCATATAGGTTGAGTACTTTTGATGAAATCCAAACTGGCGGTCACATATACTTATACTTATAGTATGCTTATTGAGGAAATTAATAGTTCTATTGTAAATAACTCTTTCAAAAATTTTCGATATTGATGAGAAAATTGAAATAGGTCGGTAAATTATTTAAAGTGGATGGGTCATCAGATTTGCAAATAGGGGTCACTCTTGTAAGTTTGGTTTGATCCGGAACAATACCAGATTGAAAGCGATAAATTAATGATATGACTTGGTGGGGCAAAATGTAGAATTTTGATCGGAATATCACCAATATTAGAAGCAGAATTCCTAGGTAACTTGTTGATAATTCTGATTGTTTTAGAGGGATTAGTAGGTGAAAGAAATAAGGAATGTGAATTGCTATTATAGGAATAACTGAATAAAGTCACTGATTTTAGAGGAGCAATCAGGAATTTTCTTTGCAAGGTTTGGTCCAATTGTAGTAAAATAATCATTCAAAGCATTAGCAATTTACTGTGATCAGTAATAACATTGTTATTGTGATTTATAGTTAATATCAAAGATTTGTTCTTTTTCAAGCCAATTATGTTGTTGATTATTGGCTAAGTTTTATTCAAATTATGTTTATTACCTTCAAACAATTTTTGTAAAATAGGACTTTTTAGCTGCCCTGATAATACCTCTTAATTTGTTTCTGTAAATAGTTTTTTTTTGTGTGGGCTTACAAATATATGTGTTCTAGAGTTTAGCTTTTGTTTTATTGGAATTTAGAATCCCTTTTGTTATCCATGGAGAGACTGTGTTTACCCTTAAATTTGGTTTGTTTTAGCATACATGTATTATTGTGCAAGGAGGAGATAACATAACAAATTCATCATAGGCACTATTCATGTCGGTAAAAAACCATTCCAGAAATCCCAATTTATAGCTTAAATTTTTATGTCAAACTTGTTTATGCATGTAAGTGAGGAATCTTTCTTAAAATAGAATATATCTTCCTGTGAGTTCTGATGGGACACTACAAGAGTTAATGGTGATTTAAGAAAATGTTTACCTTTTTTGTGATTTTAAAGAGCATACAAAAATTAGTATGCTCCAAATCTCAAAATAAAGTTGAACTATAGTATCTCTGTAATTCCTTGAAAATGATTTTATTTTGTGTCATACAGAAGATCAGTCTACTACAATTTTGTGTTACATCAATTGATTATAATTTTAGAACTGACTACAATGTTTGTTTACATAATCCGCCCTTATAATAACTCGGCAGGACTCCTCTGTTGACGCCAAGCTCTGGCTACAACAACTGCCAGTCTTTTGTGCCAAACAGACAATGTTTTAGGTCTATGATGATTTGAGATGGCAAATGGGAAACCACAACCCACAAAATCTAATCACAATTTTGATGTCAGAGCTGGACTCAATCCTACAACTTAATGGTTAGGAAGGTGCACCTTATACCACAGAGCCACTCTGCTTCCTCTTCTGTGAAACAAAGAAACACAATTATTAGCCAACATGACTTGTCCTTCTCCTTCAAAATTTGTTCCAGCAAATCATAACCACAAACTTACTGTAGCCAATAGTGAGACCACTTTATCTTGATTGTAATAAGCACACAATAAGGACTTCATCCATTGCTAATATGATACTCAGCACCAACTTCCACAACAACTAAGGTTTTCAGAATAAAGAAAATAAAGAGGAAAAATCTGACCCGACCTGGTTATTTATGAGGTCGGGTCTGACTGTTTGAAACTTTAAGGAGCAGTACAACTAATGAAAGTCTTGAGTTCCATCACCAAATCATCTCCTTTACCGTTGTTTGATTTTGTTTCCAACAGAATTTCAGGATAGCACTCACAGTGATATGACTTCCAACTATGATGAAGATATTCTTCTTAATCGATTCTTCACCACGTTTCAAAGCAAGCACAAACAGCTGTATGATAAGGCCACCTCCATGAGATGCATGGTTTGTCAAATCTTTTCTCTGGTTTTGTACATTACATGTTTAATAGTGTAAATGTCACAGACATACTAACAGCTGAGGTCATTATAAACTCACCCAAGCAGCTATATATTAACTGATCCAAACTTTATATGTTGTCACATTTATGTCAATGTGTTGCTCACAATGGTATTATCGGGACCATGCTACAGTATCTGTCGTTATTTTCTCAAATCTAATTGAACGAACTGTAAAATAACATATTACTGTATCTACAATGAGTATGCTCAAATTAGTACTTACTTAGAGACACTTTAGAAACAGAACTTGCTTTTGTTTGTTTTTGGGTCAGGAACCTATGCAGTCATGATGGTGTGTGTATGTGTGTGTGTGTTTGTGACGACCAACTTGTAAACACGATATCTTAAGAATGATGCACTGGATTTATGTCATGTGTGGTACACATAGCCCATGCTCCATAGATATGCCATGTTGTCTTTCATGGTGATGTTATGTATATTAATTAGTAGGATAGGCTTAATATAAAAATCTTGAAATGCTCTTATTTTGACAATCACTAGTGTGTTTTGTTTCATATTTGTTTAAATAATGATGTTAGCTAGTATGTACGTGTTCATTGTATACAAATGTTGACTTCATTATTTCATTGTATACAAATGTTGACTTCATTAATATGCATAGTAGGCGGGGCTCAATATGATTTTGAAAACAAAAAGCTTGTAAACATGATATCTGAAAAGCTATTAACTAAATTTATGTCATGTGTGGTACACAGATAGCCCATGGTCTGCAGATGGGCCCTATGTTTTTTGTTTTTGTTTTTTTGGAGGGGGGGTGGGGATTTCATGCATATTAATAGGTAAAGTGCTAAATAATGTAAACACATACCGTATATCATGAACGATTTATGCTATATGTGGTACACAGAAGGGTCATGGTCTGTACACATGTTCTATTGTTGTGGTTGTGATGTCATGAATTTTAATGAGTAGGAGGAGTTTACTGAACAATTCTTGAAATAAGATAAATGAGCAACTGTTTTTGCATCATACTTGCTATAATAATATTGTTAATTATTGTGCAAATGTAAATGCAGTTGACATTTTTATTGATTGGTGGGTGTGGCTTAAGATAACTATCATAGAACATACTATTTCATGATATGCAATGACATGGGAGTTGAAGCAAATTTTGCAAATCAATCAGCTTATGAAAAAAAGCTTTAGAACCACAAAACCTTTTGGCTCTGGTTTTAAATTGTTCATGTACAGATGAAAGATAAAAAAGTGGTTGTGATTTTGATCTCATGTTTTTGCAGATATGTATTCCTAGGACTGGAGTTTTTGCCCGTCATTCTTTGAGTCAGAAGGACTTTGAAAATCATGTCCTGTCAGCAGACGAAGATCGACCTGCAGTTTACAAAACCCTGAATGACAAAGTAAGTTTTTTTTTTTGTTCGTAATAATCCTCCTTCCATGATTGGGAACTCAGCAACAACATCAACAATGTCAAGCTGGCCATGCCAGTTTCTGAATTTGGATTGGAAGTGGATGAACACTTGGTTTTCACTCTGTTCTTTTCGAAAGGGATCAGAGAACCAGGTAGGTGGTGAGGAACCGTACCGACAGGATGGTCATTTAATGTCCTCATCTGATGCGCCTAGTCCAACATTACCCATTTACTTGTTTGTCAGTGGCTCTGGTTGATCCTATTCCATTTCTTTCTTCAGGAGGTGCAAATTGCAAACAATGTGATAACAACCAGTAAAGGCTTTGATTCCACAAGAATAGTGAGTATCTGTCCTCCAAGCAATTTAATGCCAAAAAATGAAATAGTTATTGATATTTATATAAGTACTATAATAATAATATTTCATACATATATTTACATATGATATTTCATATTTTATAATATATATTGGCAAATTGTAGTGCCATTGTGTTCCATCACTTTGAAGGCAATTGTGTACATTTTTTTTGTAGGAGTGCAATTAGTAAAGTTTCATACAGGAAAGTGAAGACAGTTTATTCATTCAAATTATTATTATCATTATGTTCCATCACTTTCAAGGCAATTGTGTACATTTCCTTCCAGAAGTGCAATTGATTAAAATCAGTCCGAGATAATGAATGATTACATTCAGCTTTTGTTAATTTGCTAAAATGATCTGACCTTAGGATTACATTTCATCAAACAAACAAACAAGGTCATTGGTCTTTCTCTTGTATTAAACAGGTACATGTGCTATTTGAGGAGACATTTTTAATGAGAGTGAAGAGAGCTTTAAGGTGCTGTGCATTGACAGGTTGCTAGAGGGAGGAACAGGTAAGCAACCCAATTCATGTGGTTAATGTAAATTACTCCAATTAGCAACAGTTTTCAGAGGACTCTTTTAACTTAGTCCTCCTCTCTACTTTTTTCTTTTTTCACCCATGCACCTCCTCTCTCGATCCCAACTTTCTGACTTTTAGTTCTTGTATTTCTCTCAATCTCCCCCTGTTTTCTTTCCTTCCTACCTCTAGAATGATCTAACCTCTCAGGCACAATTTGACCCTCGTTGTCATGGTGCCATTAAGCCCTCATCAAACAAACAAACAAAAAAACAATTTTTAACTTAATATAACCCTTGCGTCAGCTTTCTGATAAGTGTTCTCCTGAGACCTGGAGCAGCAATGTGATTGCTGTTTGCCACATAAGATTATTTAGTTTTCAGCGTGAAAATAGTATTTGTATTTCATATCTTTAGTAGAAGTTGAATCATATTTGTATCATATCATCTCCAGATATTGTGGAGGATCCAGTCTTAACATGCCTTGAAACAGTAGATGATTGCACTGAGTTTCTCTGGGGACATAAATGTAAGTAGATCTATTCATCACATCAAAAATGACTGAATCATGAATCTTATATTTACTTTTTACAACTCTTTTTATTTGTTGTGTTGCACTGAAAGTAATTTTGTGCATAAATGCGCTGTTCAAAAGCCTGGTACAAGTACTTTTTCAGCTTTGTGTCTTGTATTTATACACCACCTCTTGTGATCTCTTTTGCTGTATTACATTATGTACTATCTACATGGCTGGGCAGACTGTAGACTGATAGGATATAAATGCTAACCTGTAGCTTTGTCAGAATAGTTACTACCTGACAGGTACCTAAATCCTCAAACTCACCTACCTACTGTTGCCAAGAAACATAAAACAGAACACAAAGTGATAGAACTATTCATTTTATGATCTCCTTTGCTGTATTACATTATGTACTATCTACATGGCTGGGCAGACTGTAGACTGATAGGATATAAATGCTAACCTGTAGCTTTGTCAGAATAGTTACTACCTGACAGGTACCTAAATCTTCAAACTCACCTACCTACTGTTGCCAAGAAACATAAAACAGAACACAAAGTGGATATAACTATTCATTTAAATCATAGATTTTGATTTTCATTTGTGTCATAGATTGAACAAATTTAATTTTTTATATAATGTATTTTACAATGCAGATGGTGAAATGTTGATTGTTGTGGTGTATTGTGTTACATATCATTTTACCCTTTGATTTATAGATAGCAAGAATTCACAGAGCAGAGTGGACAATAATATCCAGGCCTTTCTTGCAGATCACTATCAACACATGTCAATGAGGCAAATGATGGATGTGACCGATGACCTCTTCACCATGAATATGCAAATTGCACTTAAGGATCAAGCCTTGGTAAAAATCAGAAATATTTAGAAAAATGAATTCATATGATTATATTTTTTCAATAGCAAACACATGTTTGAGTGTTTTGTGTTAGTTTATGCCCATAGATGTGAACAGCTCACAGCCAGGGTTCGCGTTAATGACAAAGTTGTTGTATATTACGCTATACTGAAATTTCTTACGACACATATTGTACCTGCGTCATAAAATTTAGATATAGCATGTGAAATTTTATGCCAGAGTTTTTCATTAACTTAAATGAAAATCATGAAAATCTTACCTTTCTGATGCAATTAAAAATTTTGTTTCATACAAAAATGTTTTTGAATTACTACAAAAATGAGTATAAGAAAAATGACATAATTATGACTTACAAGAATGGCCAAATGATCCAACATGTCCGTACAAGTACTGTACAAAGACACTAGGCAAGTACGAAATCTATATATAGTCAGTATATGCATGTACTGTACACTACATAAAAGTGTTGATGTTGTTTTGAATGCGGGCTGTTAATTGTCAACGATATCATTAGCTAGGATTCTACTTCCCTCCTGTATTGTGTTGTATGTGTAAGATAGTGTATCTGTGAATTTATCACAATCTGCAAGTCAAGTTACTATTCTGTAAAGAAGTAGGCATGTTCGAGATCTCAATAGTATATTATCATTGACAATTGGTCAAAGTTCACTTAAACCTCATGGAAGTTTGGATCTGATAAAGAAAAGTATTTTTCTATATTATTTTGGCATTATTCAAGGATTGGGTAAGAACTTTTTCTTAATATTTTTTATGATAATAATTGTCTGATTTTTTAATGTTTTTGGTATTTTAAGAGCAATTTTTATTCACTTTAGCAAGGCAGGCTAGGCAGGCCTACACAAGTGTGTGTGTGTTAACAATACTTGCAAGCTTATCTAGCGCACAGTGCCATGTACATTACGCAGTGCCCTGAACATATGACAGCAAAATTACAAAATACGCTGAAAATCAAGGGCTTGTTGTAACCAAATACGCCAGACAAAATTTCTAACGCACCTCTGCTCACATCATTGATATAATAAGTTCTGACATTATTTTGTGGGTCTATTGAAAATTTAAGGTACTACAGGTTGGATTGATGTATTTAGATTCTGAAATTATGTGAGCAATCTTCATGGTAAGAAGGATGATCTTGAATAAAAAGAAAAGGCAGAAACATACACTTCTACATCAAACTCAGAGGTTGATACTTTATAAAGGTTCAAAATTATTTGGCTCCTGTGGTCAAGGTAGGATCAAGACAAAGGTACACATTGATCTATTAAATGGTAATATCCAAGGGCACCAGTATGTCCTCCAGGGCACCAGTATGTCCTCCAGGGCACCAGTGTGTCCTCCAGGGCACCAGTATGTCCTCCAGGGCACCAGTATGTCCTCCAGGGCACCAGTATGTCCTCAGGGCACCAGTATGTCCTCCAGGGCACCAGTATGTCCTCCAGTCGGAAACAGACACTCATTTCTGCAAATAAGTCGAGTCAATCCCCAAACTCTGAAAAGTTGTTCCTATTCTTCTGTACGTATTCACGCCCACACGGATTTATGAATATATAATGAGTTTAAGCGTGCCATTTGCCAATGATGATTTCATGGTTAAGGAACGTTTAAATGATGGTCATTTTTGCAAAACTTTTAGTTAATGCTTGAACAATTATTTTCATTGGTGTTTTACACTTATCATTAATTGAAAAAAGGATGAAATTTACAGACAAAAAGAATGTTACAAAATTGAAAAATTTACACTGAATTTCTCCCATACGATGTGGGTAATCATTCTCACAACAGAGTGATTTTTGACTATGTGATGTAGAATTTCCTTTTACACATCATTTGCATAATATTCAATCGTAAACCTGCCAAACCAATCAGGAGCATGGCAAATACAGACTTATTCCTAAGCCAGTGTAATTATGGCAAATGCGCTACTGTTATTGCTGTTTATTGTACATATCACTTGACAACACCTCATTGCCATATTTTTTGACCTAGAGAAAGCTTTTGACACTACTTGGAAATACGGCATTACCCGCAAACTTTACACCATCGGCCTCAGAGGCCATCTCCCCATCTTTATTCAAAACTTCCTCTCACCCAGGCAGTTCCAAGTTCGTATTGGCCACACCCTATCCAACCCGTACCCCCAAGAAGAGGGCGTCCCCCGAGGCAGCATCCTCTCTCCCACTCTCTTTAAGCTGAGCATTAATGACATCGCTAATAACCTTGGCCCCAGCATCAAACGTACCCTCTACGTGGATGACTTCACCATCTTCTACTCCTCCCCTAGCTTTCCTATTGTTGAAAATAGGCTCCAAATCAGCCTCAACCAGCTGCAAGTCTGGAGCAACAATAATGGTTTTGAATTCTCCAAAGACAAGACAGTCTGCATGCATTTTTGTCATTTCAACAACCTCCACCCCAACCCAAACTTTGTGCTCAATGGGAATCGCATCCCTAAAGTTGAACACACAAAGTTCGTGGGTCTAACTCTTGACCCCAAGCTCACCTGCAAGCAACACATCACCAACCTGAAACTAAAATGCAACAGCTCCCTCAACATCCTCCGACTTCTCTCCAACACCACTTGGGAGCGAACCGCTATGCTCTCCTCAAAATATTCAGGCTCGCTATTCGTGCCAAGCTTAACTATGGCAATATTGTTTACTGTGTTGCTCACAACTCATACCTCAACCACATCAACACAATCCAAAATGAAGCCCTCGAGCTTTGTCTAGGTACCTACAGGACCTCCCTAATCACCAGCCTTCATGTTGAAGCCAAGGAACCCCCCTTTTACTCAGATGTAAAAGCATAGCCTCTCATATGCTTTTAGATTCCTCACCAACACTCAGAACCCTGTTTATCAACTCATTAAGTCTCCAATTTCTCCACTTTCTTTGATAGGACTAAAACCCTATCCCCTCCCATTAACTTACGCATTAAATCAGACCTCCATCTCGGCATCAACCCCGCCACTCTCAGCACCTTCTCCTGGCCCACTTTTTCTCCTTGGGCCACCTCCTCCCTTCTATCCACCTGGGCTTCTCCACTCATCACAAAACCCAAACCCAGCCTAACCTCTTCATCAATCTCCACAACCAAATCAAAGACCAACTCTCAAACTATACCTCCATCTATCAGTCTATACTGATGGCTCCAAGGAAGGCAACAAGACAGCTGCTGCTGTCGTCATCCGAGACATCTCCCTCAGTAGCAGACTTCCTTACTACTCATCCATCTTTTCAGCCGAGGCTAAGGCCATTCTCCTCACCCTCAACTTTATTGAGTACTCTACTCTCAGCCACTTTGCTATTTTTCAGACTCAAAGGCTGTTCTTACTTCTTTACTCAATCTTAAATGGGATAACCTCACATGCCACCTCCTCCCCCGGAAACTCCTTTCTCCTACCCTCTGCAGGAAAAGTGTTGTTTTCTTCTGGATATCTAGCCATGTTGGAATCCCTTCAATGACAGGGCTGATGCAGCCGCTAAGCTTGCCCTCAACCTTCTCCCTACCCCTTTGCCTAAAACCCTCTCTGACAACAAACCACTTATCGCTTCCCTTGTTCGTGACCGCTAGCAAACCTCATGAAACTCCCAAATTGATAACAAACTCCATGTCATCCAGCCCATAATTCCGATCAAATCCACCATCAACAACCTCTCTTGCATCGACAACGTTCATATTACCCGTCTTAGAATTGGTCACACCCACCTCACTCACTCCCACCTCCTTATTGGTTCCCCCCAACCCCTCTGTAATAATTGCCACTGCACCCTCACAATCCATTACGTTCTCCTTGCTTGCCCCCTGTACAACCTTCCCAGAGCTTCCCTTGCTCTCCACAACTTAATTGCTGAATTCTTCCAGAAAAATCCTTTGGATGAAATTATCTCTTTCCTTCATCATGCTTCCCTTTACAACCATATTTAATTCTCCTCTTCCACCCCCTCTCTACTTTGTTTTTGTTTCACTCATGCAACTCCTCTCTCGATCACAGCTTTCTAACTTTTGTTCTTGAATTTCTCTCATTCTCCCCTGTTTCCTTTCCTTCTTACCTCTAGAATGATCTGACCTCTCAGGCATAATTTGACCCTCCTTGTCGTGGTGCTGTTAAGACCTCATCAAACAAACAAACAAACAATCCCACCACCCAGATTGATATGCAAATAATGGACTACACATAGCCAAGTGGAGTCATAATTGTGAATGTTGGAAGCTTAGCTAGCCTAACATGCACCTATCCAACACTCAGTAAAAAGGATAGGGTATATGACCATGATGAACTCAGGATTTTAAGTGAAATTTATGATCCATGATCTGGATGAATGTATTATGTAAATTAATTGAAGAATATGAGGGTACCTATAGACTTAAAAATAATAAATAGGTACCTATAGACTCAAAAATAATAAATAAAAAATTCAGGATCATGCATGGCATGAAAACATAAAAACCCTTAAGGTCTACTGCTAAACTACACAGTTTGAACTCCAAATTGAAAATGAAATCCGTCTTATGCCATTGTTAGGCTTTAATGTTACTGTTAAACTTTCACAAAATTAATTCTTTTCAGCTAGAAATTACCATTTAAAGCAGGATATACGTCCAGTCCTGTGAAGTAACACTATAGGCTCACACTAGACTCCTCGGAAACGATGAAAAACATTATAATTTTGGGAGAAATGCACACTTTTGGTTCTGCCTTTAAACCCCCTGTTCATTTTTGCAACAAACTGTTTTTGATATCAAAATGTGGGCATCTTATAATCTTTCAGAATAAATCTCACTTAAATTTCAAAACTGGCCAAACCAGTCAGGAGCACGGCAAGTTTGAACCTATTTTTTACATTCCTAAAAATCAATTTACTCTCTTTGGTGGCAAATTTACCCAATAAACAGAGAAAAATATATATCTTAAGTTGTTATTTTTCCAAGATTAACACAATAACAAATCCAAGGCTACTTCAAAATTAATCGTGCTCGCAAACGGATTTCATCATACGGCCCTGCTGAAGTTAAGGCACCTATTCCAAAATTAAATTACAACTCGTCAAAAATGATCAGGTGGGTGGGTGGGGCTTGTCTCGTGGAGAATGACGTCAAATTCCTCAATTAACTGGAGTTTGGGATTGACTGTAGTAGAAATAGAAAAGGGAATTGCCTTGCAGAAGGGCAAGATGTAGTGTCATGCTGGGAATAAGAAATTGAAAGGGGAATTGCCTTGCAGAAGGGCAAGAAGTGTCCTGCAAAAGGGAATTGTCAGAAGGGCTGCTGGGAATAAGAAATAGAAAGGGGAATTGCCTTGCAGAAGGGCAAGATGTAGTGTCCTGCTGGGAATAAGAAATAGAAAGGGAATTGCCTTGCAGAAGGGCAAGATGTAGTGTCCTGCTGGGAATAAGAAAAGAAAGGGGAATTGCCTTGCAGAAGGGCAAGATGTAGTGTTGCAGAAAGGGCAAGATGTAGTGTCCTGCTGGGAAGGGCAAGAGAGTGTCCTGCTGGGAATAAGAAATAGAAGGGGAATTGCCTTGCAGAGGGCAAGATGTAGTGTCCTGCTGGGAATAAGAAATAGAAAGGGGAATTGCCTTGCAGAAGGGCAAGATGTAGTGTCATGCTGGGAATAAGAAATTGAAAGGGGAATTGCCTTGCAGAAGAGCAATATGTAGTGTCCTGCTGGGAATAAGAAATAGAAAGGGGAATTGCCTTGCAGAAGGGCAAGATGTAGTGTCCTGCTGGGAATAAGAAATAGAAAGGGGAATTGCCTTGCAGAAGGGCAAGATGTAGTGTCCTGCTGGGAATAAGAAATAGAAAGGGGAATTGCCTTGCAGAAGGGCAAGATGTAGTGTCCTGCTGGGAATAAGAAATAGAAAGGGGAATTGCCTTGCAGAAGGGCAAGATGTAGTGTCATGCTGGGAATAAGAAATTGAAAGGGGAATTGCCTTGCAGAAGAGCAATATGTAGTGTCCTGCTGGGAATAAGAAATAGAAAGGGGAATTGCCTTGCAGAAGGGCAAGATTGTCCTGCTGGGAATAAGAAAAAGAAAGGGGAATTGCAGAAGGGCAAGATGTAGTGTCCTGCTGGGAATAAGAAATAGAAAGGGAATTGCCTTGCAGAAGGGCAAGATGTAGTGTCATGCTGGGAATAAGAAATTGAGGGAATTGCCTTGCAGAAGAATGTAGTGTCCTGCTGGGAATAAGAAATAGAAAGGGAATTGCCTTTAGTGTCCTGCTGGGAATGTGCCTTGCAGAAGGGCAAGATGTAGTGTCCTGCTGGGAATAAGAAATAGAAAGGGAATTGCCTTGCAGAAGAGCAAGATGTAGTGTTGCTGGGAATAAGAAATTGAAAGGGGGAATTGCCTTGCAGAAGGGCAAGATGTAGTGTCCTGCTTGCCTTGCAGAAGGGCAAGATGTAGTGTCCTGCTGGGAATAAGAAATAGAAAGGGGAATTGCCTTGCAGAAGGGCAAGATGTAGTGTCCTGCTGGGAATAAGAAATAGAAAGGGGAATTGCCTTGCAGAGGGGCAAGATGTAGTGTCCTGCTGGGAAAAAGCCGCAACATATTTTTGATTGGGGAAATCTTTTGATGTTCACACTTGCAGCTTGTGTTTCTAGGTGGATGATAAAAACTTCAGGGATTGGTACTGACTGTAGTTTCAAACTGACGTAACCTGCTCTCATGCAGCGAAATGTTTTCTCTGCAAGGTTGAGCAATGCTCGCAAGAAAAAAATCCAGTGTTGCAGAGGTATGCTTGGAGGGTGTTTAGAAACATTTTGTTTCCTTTTCTTATTTGACATTGCTTTTTGAATTGTAGCTCTAAAGTATTTTTTTTTCATTTTTATAGAAAAAAACTGTACGACAACATCAGGGTCACATGGAAAATCTCAAGGTTGCTATGGAAACATACATCATGAATGCAGTCTACCCCAAAGTGTTCAAGTATTTGAGTCAACTTAAAGCCAAAGAAGTGAGTGAAATGTTAGAAGTACAGTATGATGTGCAAGTTTGTATTTCAGACAAAATAAGTTAAATGTTAAATGATACCAGGTCTATTAGTTGTTTTGCAAGAGAGCAAAAGAGGAGTTACCATCAAAGGACAAATTGAGGAAGAATAATTATGGTCTGTGTGCTTTCATGATAGATTTTCTTTGGTTAATCTGAATGTGGGTATTGAACAGAAAGGAAAGGAAGACACACTTAAAATTCAAAGATGTGCGTAAAAGGTTGACATAGCAATTTGCATAAATACTTGTTTAAAAGTTTTTAAAGTAAGAGTACAAAAAATGAAATTAGAAGTAGACTAATGTTATTTTATGCTGTAAAGACCTTCAGATACAAAATTCCTTTTTTAAAATGATGATTTTTAGTTTTGAGTTTGATGATTTCTAACTCGATTATTTGAAGAATAGTAACGTAGTGAGAACTATTTTACTACCCCCTGACAGTGGTGTTGGTGTCAGTTTTAAGAGGAGTTACTTTGTGTGGAAAAAGTGTTTGGTTAAAGCTTTTGGAAGAGTTTCTTTGTTATGATAATGACATTCCTGACATAAATAGCAATTAAAATATTTGTCTCACATGACAGAAATGTCAGACAAAAGAACCCCTTACCTAAAAACAATTTGAACAGTTCTGGGAATGAAAAGAAATATAAAAAATAAGTGCTTTAATAGAGAGGATTCATAAAAGACTTGGATTTATAGACAGCCCTTACTTAGATTTTTAGACAGCCCTGACTTAGACTTATAGACCACCCTGACTTAGATTTATAGACCACCCTGACCTAGATTTATAAACAGCCCTGACTTGGATTTAAAGACTGCCCTGACTTGGATTTATAGATAGCCCTATCTGATTTATATCTGATCAGTATATTTTGAAGGGACATGTGGTGGAATGTCATATTTGGTGGGATGTCATCTGAAAGGTTGGGTAGAAGATGACATGCAGATTGGTAGATAAAGGAATTGGTACGAGGGTCGGATGTCATGTGGGACAGGGTGGGATTGTATGGAGAACATGGTGGGATGGCATGTGAGACAGAAATTGGGATAGTATGTTGGACAGGGTGGGTTGGCATGTGTGGTAGGGTAGAATGGTATGTGGTGGGATGTCACCTGGATTTTAGTTGTGATGGCATGTGGGTCATATGTTGGAATGACAGATCTACTAGATTTCAGGTGTGATTGCATATAGGGTGTGGGAAGGCTTGTAGTACAAAGATTGGGTTGGCATGTGGGACAGGATTTGTTGACGTTGTTTGCGATGTCTAGTTTGTCATACATTAAGCAATATTGTCTTGCATAATTTTGCTTTAATGTTGTTTTACACTGCACATTTTCCCTGCTGCTTGACACATGTTTTCTGAAGTTGGAAGCTAGATTACAATCCAGGATGAAGGCCTGGGAATGTGAAGGGATTGGGGATGGTATGGGTTGGGTGAATCATAAACATGAAAACTATAACAGAGTACAGCTTATTTTTTTTTCACTTTTAAGAATGGTTTTAGGTGAATAGAGGGTAATTTGGTATGTAAATGACTAAGAAAATAATTGCATCTCGCCACAAAAATGCTCTGTAATATCTTAATCTTTCATTGACATATTTAGGGAGGGCCTCTTCGATTGTGCTTCAATGAATATAACTGAAAGAGTTTTTTCAGTCATGTGAAGTGTTTCACGACATAGCGAGGGAGAATTGTAAGGCATTAATTTTTCAGTTTGTTATGTTCTTTTTGTTCTTAAAGTTCATGACTTTATTAAACAATAATTAGTTTTTTAAGCAAATGAACAGAATTAGTCAACCTTTAACTAAAAGATTTGTGAAAATGATGGGATTTCATTGAAGCTTTGACTATGAAATCATAGTCAGTAAATGGCATGATTTAACTGATTATATATTCACATCTTCGTGGGCGGAATACGTAGATAAGAAAAAAAATGACTATTTAGAGTTTGGGAATTAATTGCTAAGTATGCTCAATCAGGGACTGACAGCTAGGACGAGACTGCTTATGGAGTGTGACATAGGGTGGAAGGTCATGTGGGTCATTGGAGAGAATGCTTTGTGGAATTATGGGGTGGGATGCCATGTGTGACATAGGTTGGTTGGGATATCATGTGGGACATAGATGGGTTTTATGTAGTACATAGGGTGGGATGCCATGTGTGACACAGTGGGATACCATGTGTGACATAGAGTGGGATGCCATGTGTGACATAGGGTAGGATGTCATGTGGGACATGGGAAGGGACACCATGTGGGACACATGGTGGGATTCAATGTGGGACATATGGTGGGATGCCATGTGAGACATCGGGATGGAGACCATAAGGTGGGATGCCATGGGAACATAGGGATGTATGCCATGTGGGACATCGGGAGGGATTCAATGTGGGAGGATGGGATGCCATGTGGGACATATGGTGGAATGCCATGTGGGACATATGGTGGAACGCCATGTGGGACATGGGATGGGATGCCATGTTGGACATGGGATGCCATGTGGTACATAGGATGCCATGTGGGACATAGTGTGGGGTGCAATTGTTAAAATTGTGTGGGTCATATGATATGGGTGTCTATTTGCATCAGCATGTGGACCATGGCAGTATTTACCATTCTAGTTTGTCTTCAAATATCTGGGACAACGAAAGTTGAGATGTAATTTGAAATCAGTTTCCTATAGTGTTGTTACTACACATACGTCCCTCAATAAACATTTTTTCTATGATGACTTTGAATAGTTGAGCATGCTGTCTTTTCAACAGTTCTAGTTAGTCTTTACACAGTCCATAAGGTGACATCTTTCTATCATATCTCACCATTTAATTATTATTATTTTTTTACACTCGATTCTTATTCTCTTTGTACCTTCTGATGTATTAGATTTTAATTGAAACTTGTCTGGCACTATTGATCAGATACATTGATATGCTATAGAAGCTATTGATCAGATACATTGATGTGCTAATTAAGCTTTTAATCAGATACTTTGATATGCTAATTAAGAACATGAATCTTCAACTTCCAAGGGTGTCTAAAACACAGGTGTGGTTTGGGAAACTTTTTAGCAACAGGGCTTTCTCACAATTTTTTCTTTATTTTTTACTATTACAACTTAATATTGAATGAAAGCTAAGACTGAACTTTACATTCGTGTGCATAAATTTCTAGTCAACATGCAAATCACATTACTAATTTGCATATCTGGTGTCAAAATCTGCTATCATTATGATGTTTTATTATCTTGTTGTTAATGTGCATATTAATTAGGTTATTTGCATAACAATACTTTTGTATCAAAGATTTAAGCTGAGATAATAATTTTGTACAGGAGTACAGGACATGGTTACATGGGTTCAAATGAGCATGAATTGGGGTTGTGAGTGCATACTAATTTGCTTATTTGCATATCAATGAAAATCTTTGTATCTATCAGATCTCCTAAATTAAAGTGGGTGTGGGGAATATGTTTACACAAATGATCATATCTGTGAAGAGCATTGTCTACACTCAATGGTGAGGTGTAGTGTTCATATTAATTAGTTTATTTGCATAACAATATGCTTTCATAGAAAATATTTAACCTGAGATAATAACTTAGTTTGGTGGTAGTTGGAATTGGTACTGTTCAGTTGAGCATGATTGGGGGTTATGTATGCATACTAATTAGCTTATTTACATAGCAATAAATTTGTTTGTATCTGTGGTATCTTTTGATTTAACGTGGTTGTGGTGATTTTGCTGTAACAAGTGATAAGACAGTATATGTGAAGAGCATTGTACACACCTAATGGTGACATAAAGTGTGCATATTAATTAGGTTATTTGCATAACAATAGACTTTGCTATAGAATATTTGACCTCAGATAAAAACAAATATATGGCAGGCAAGACTTACTCATTTCACAATCTTAGTTTTGTTATGATATTGACATTCCTGACATGAATAGCAATAAAAATGTCTTGCTATGATTAAAGAAGCAAATGTAAGTTTCCTCGCTTCTAAAGAATTTCAAATTAAGGGTTTGGGAAATATAAACAATAAGTGGAATGTGGGGTATAAGATGACATGATAATAAAGTAGCTGAAGGAATTAGGATGAGGGTGGGATTTTATGTAGGACAGGGTAGAATTGTATGTAGGGTAGGGCAGGGTGGGGTGGCATGTTGGTCAGCATGCGTTCGCATGTTGGACAGCGTGGGTTGGCATGCGGAATAGGGTGGATTGACCTGTGGAATAGGGTGGGTTGGCATGTGGGACAGGGTGGTTCGACATGTGGGATGGGGTGGAATGACATGTGGTGGGGTGTCATCTGGATTTCAGTTGTGATGGCATGTGGGTCATGCATGTGGTGGAATGACATACAGTATCTGGGTTTCAGGTGTGATTGCACGGAGTATAGACGTGAGAAGACATTTTGGACAGGCTGGAAGGGAATGTGGGGCAGTCTGAAACATGCACTATTAGCTGTGAGGGGATTTGTATTGTTTCCAATGTCTAGTTTGTCATACGTTAAACGGTATTGTTTTGCATAATTTTGCTTTAATGCTATTGTACATTTTTCATGCTGCTTGACTTTGCTTCACACACATATTTTCTTAAATTGGAGGTTGTATTACAATCCAGGATGTAGTTCTGGGAATGTGTAGGGGCTGTGGGAGGGTACAGGTTGGAAAGGGGGTTGAATGACATTCTTTCATAGACATTGGAAAGTCAGAGCCTCTCCTTTTTTTTTGGTTAAATTATAAAGACTGCTAGGTTTTACTTGTTTTCTGAGTTACTGGGTGAGGTAACCTTGAGCTTTTTTTTGTCTTAAAATATCTGGGAAAACTCAATGAAATTTTGAAGCGTGTAGTAAAGTGTTATAAAAATTAACAAAGTAAATAAAAATGTAAGTGCATCTTTCAAAGCTCAAGTAATTTTAAATAATCTGCCCCTGCTAGCTCTATTTCTGTATATACTTCCCTCATTAAGCCCATTCTGTATAATAGCTTTGAATAGCCAAGCATACTGTCCTTCTGAGAGATTTCATTAAATAAAAACTTCCAAAATGCACCAAAATTACAAAAGTTTATACACATTTTACCCAAAATTGAAGAATTATGGCTAGGTATGAGCAAAATTTGATTAGATTTGACTAATTTGACTGGCCTAAAATAAATGACCAAAAAGGATATAAAAATTCTTTTTGCAAGTGTTATTTGAATATTTTTGAGAACAAAATCGTTTTGGTGATTGGGTGAATTTTTTACAAAAAAATAAAACTTCTGCATTTTGATCTTAAATTTACCCAACAAAATTCAATATAACCCCACACAAAAAGCAAAATATTTTGAAAGATCAAGTGTAGTAATTTCATATGACACTACATTCACCCCTTCAGGATTTTGGTATTGTCCCATTTTTCCTTCTGAAATTGGTACTTCCAAATCGGTCGTGACTTGTCCGCTTGGGAGTGAAAGTGTTAATCATCATAACTGTGATATTGGTTATTGGTACAGTCAGGGAAACATTGACAGGCAACCCTTCAGAAAGAGAGAAGTCACCTGAACCTATGAAATTCTTACAACTCTCCTATTTGTGTTTAAAGATATAATTTCCTTTTCACTCTGATGTAGTTCATCACTTGCTTTAGTCAGAGATAATTATGTGATGGAAAATAATATTATTTTTGTTTCAGGATGCATTGATGAATAAGATAACCCGCAACCTATCTGACCTGCAGATCAGGGATCTTGCTGTGAGGTCAGAGTTCACCACAAACTTACCTCGAGCTAGAAGGGAGTTGTCACAGTTAAACCAGTTTAGTACTCCATTAGAGAAACTGCATTGTCTGAGGAGAACAGTGGTGGCCATCAACCAGCCTGGATACAGGGGCAAGCTTAACCTAAATGGCTCAGGTAATGATGGTGTGATGAAGAGAATGATAATGATTATGGCTGCGAAGATGTTGATGTTAATTGAATGATTGTTACAGCTATTAATAGTGGTTGATGCTGTTATTAAGATTATTTTCATTCTTTCTTTCTTAGTCTATTAATCACCTGTAACAAAGCAATCTTGTTTTAAGTACCTTGACTTTCACTGGACTACCATCTGACCACTTGGCAGTCATCAGTGAAATTGAATTTTCTCATCCAAAGCCACCCAAGAAAACCATATTTTATCGAAAATTAACAAATCAAAATGCTTCAAACAGGATGTATTATCTTCTCCACTAGTGGTCCTAAAGCTACCAATGTCAATGACCTCGCTAGTCAAAATAGTAATGTGTTAAACACTCTATTAGATCAATATGCACCTGTAAAATCCAAAACTATTTCATTAAAACCAAACATGCCTTGGTATGCAGAAGATTTTGAAGTTTGCTAAGAAATTGAAAAGGAGACTCGAGAGAAAAATGTTTCAATCTGGTTTGTAAATAGACAAATAGCTCTTCAAAGATGAGTACAAAGATATGATTGAGTGTGCTCAGTGTCGATACTATCTGGACCAATTACAAAATTGTGATGACAAACATTTTTTTTGCATTGTTGGAAAATTATGCACCTCTAACCCATCACCCAGTATTCCTGTTCATACATTCCCAAAGAAGCTTGCAAATGATTTTGGACAATTCTTTCATGATAAAATAAAATCTATTCATGATGAACTTGATGCATTCAATATGGTACAAACTGGGGTAGAACCACTGATATTTGAGCCATGTCCAAGCAGCTTTATTAATTTTAAACCTGTTTGTGAGGGCGTATGTATGAAAGGTGATAACTGAAAATCTCTCTAAATATTGCAGTCAATATCTGCTTGCAACATGGCTTCTCAAGGACTGTGAAGATGTTCTCCTCCCAGTCATAATACATTTATCAAACTTTCCATCCATCAGCTTTCATTCTACAGAAACTGCCCTACTACATGTTTCAAATGATATGCTCATAGCTCGTGACAATATACAGGAGGCTGTACTAGTACTGCTAGATTATAGTGCAGTATTCGATAATATCGACTCCAATATTTTGTTTCAAAGATTGCAAAATAGTTATGGAATCTGAGGTGCTGTCCTTCTATTATATTTGTCAAACCGCAAGTGACAATCGACAATGTTCTCTCGGATTCATTCTTGCTTCCTTAAGGTGTACCACAAGGTTATGTCAAGGGACCGTTATATTTTATTCTATATAACGGGGCCTGATGTCATTAGTGCTCATGCGGATATATTCATCACATGATATTTGTTGATGATACACAAATTTATATTACAATTGAATCATTCTGATACTTTTTTCAAGCTGGAAGCATGTATTTCTGCTACCTCTTCATAGGCCACAACAAACAAACTTATGCTCAATAATGCAAAGACAAAAATTATTCATGTAAGTTCAAAATTTTGTGCAAACTCAAACCTTCCATCCATCAGCATTGGTGATACTAATATTGTAACATCTTTATCAGCTAAAGACCATGGAGTCATTATTATTGATGATAGCCTCCAGTTTAAAGACCATGTAAAAACCATCTGCAAATCTGTAAATTTTTGAATTGATCAAGTGGGTAAAATTTGTAAATACCTAAATCAAAACTCTACTGGATGCCGTAATACATGCTTTTTGTCACATCTTGCCTCGACTACAGCATCTCGTTACTATATGGATTACCTGCATCCCAGCTCGATCTAAAACTCAGCCAACAGACTTGTTACACTAGCGAAGAGAAATGACCATATAACCCATCTTACACCAACTTCATTAGTTGCTATCTCAAAACGTATTGATTTCAAAATTTTGAAACTAACATAGCCTGGTCCTTCAGCAAGAACCAAAACTTATGGGGACAGAGCATTTTCTGTTGCTGCACCAAAACTCTGGAATAAGTTTCCACATGACATTTGTATTTCATCTTCATTAATTGTTTTAGATCAAAATTGAAGACCCATCTATTTAACCCTTACTCTACCAGGGCTTTGAAAGAAGCTACCTCAATTTTGTAACTTTTTTTTTTTCATATGCATTTTTGACAACTTTCCTTTTATTTTTTTTACAAGTTTGGTTGGAATAGATGCTAAGATATTTATCTTTTAAATGATTAAAACCAATTTAGAAAATATTGACAAAATTATGCAAATTAAACAATTTTTGGCTAAATGTGGTCAACAAATGGTCAATCTTTGCAGAAGTATAACTTCTTGTCAGTATAGAAAACAGAGATTTGTGTTACATATTTAGATTCTGTTTGAAATTTCCTTTCCAATGATACTAATCTATAATTTTTAGAAAGAAAGGAAAGATGAAAACACATCAAAAATGATAAAAGTCAAACGTCCCATGAAAGCTGCAGCAGAAAAATTACGCAGTGGTTACGGTGAGACTCGAACCCGGAGCGCTTGCATGCTAGCCGCGTACATTCCCTCTGCACCAAGTAGTCGTTTAAATTGGAGAGGTGTAATATATTTTTTATAGGACAGGTTCTAAATAGAGGGGGTATGCCTTTATTTATATATCAAATAAAAGGAAATTTCAAGCGCTTTTGAACAGCTGTTCAACAAAGCATGTGTGATGTACGGTTTGGGTACACGATTTTTTGAGAAAAAAAAATGGGTCAAAAATGGCAGAAATTCATGACACTTTAAAGAAATTTCTCCAGAACAAAAGATTACATGTAAGGTTTATAAAAATTATACCATAAACCAATACTATCATGTCTTAGGACTTGCATGTTTGATTTTAAAGCAAAAATGTTATCTTGAAGTTATTGTAAGATTTAAAATAGAAAAAAAGAAAAATTGTAAATTGTTTAGCAATTTTTGAGTTTTACCCTTTTTCGATGTACTTTTTCTAAAAATTATGTAATATTACCCCTATGAAAGAGTTTCATTTTGTGAAAGAAGTATCTGAGTACTTTAAAATGATACCAAGTTTACTCCTATAGGACTGTGGTAAAGTCTCGATTTTATTTAAAAAAAAAGGGGGTTTGAAAACGGTGATAGTATCGCCGCGTGGTGGAGTAAGGGTTGACTAAAACACCTATAATAGTTTAATTTTTGTTCTTTAAATCAATTGTTGTAGATTTCTTGTTTTCTTCTGTACTTCATTGTAAAGTGCTTAGAAACCTTTGTTTGATGACCTATATAAATGGTATTACTTTTATCATTATTATTATCTATAAACTGCAGTTTTCTACTGAAATTTAATTTCTTGTGCCTGATGTGTATGATAATCAGTAATACTTTGATAACACTTTGTACCTTTTACAGATATATCAGGAATTTTATATTGACAGTATAGATTAAAGTGTAAGCTGAACATTCTGGGTAATTTGAAAATTCCCATCTTTCTAGGCAAACCATTAATTGGATCAGGCAATATTTGTTTGATTAGACCTGACTGCTGTTCATATAATGAAACACTTAATAAAGAAATATTCTATTAAGACTTCAAGGAAGTAGAGTTTAAAGGAAACGAACTTAAGCTTTACAGTTATCTGTCTGTATTTGAAAAATGAATTTGAAAGTGAGAGCCATCCGTTTGGATTAAATACAGTACGTGACTATTCCTTACAAAATTAATCCACAAAGTTAAAAACAAACATGATTGTTTGTATTCAAAGGAGTTTTGCAAATAGTCCGATATTTCCTCTTGTTTTCTCAGCTCCAGCTATGTCTTCTGATGACCTCTTGCCTTTGATTGTCTTTCTCGTTGTCAAATCTGACATTCCAAACTGGCTTGCCAACCTAGCATATATGCAAAACTTCAGGTTTTCAAATTTTGCTGGTGGAGAATTTGGGTGAATATATGCTGTTTTCTTCTCTTTGATAACTTGTTCTGATTAGGAAATGCTGGTATTTACTATACTTTATTGCTTTATTGAAATGAACTTTTAACTGTCACTTTTTCCTAAGATAGTGAACTTCATGTACACAATTTTGTCACCAGAACATGCAAATGTGTGTTAGCTCATTTTGTAATATGCCATAACTAGGCATCTTTGTGTTTCTTTCTTTCATATACTGCAGTAATCTGTTTGATAGCATTGAAAGTAGTGCCTGCCTATAATCTTTGGCATTCTAAACTGAAAAACATTGGAAATGCCAATTAAAAGATATTGTCATATTTTGACCATTACCATATCTTTTTAAATAGATCAATACAAATTGAGACTTATGTTTTGGTAGGTTAAAAAATATAAATTATTTAGTATAATTTAAAAGCTTGATTTGTACTGCTGTGTTTTACAATGATTTAAGTAAAGTGGTGTGAAGTATGTGAATGATTTGCAGGTGAAAAATCTGTAAATAGTACTCAGCTTTTGTTTATTCAGAATTAAGAAACAAAGCAAAAGCTCCCATTACTATGATTATAGCCCATTTAAACATGAGGTTGTGTAAATACTAAAAACAAGTTCTACAATCTAAATGTTCTTTAGTGTTTAGCTGATCTTAGTATAAACTTAAGTGTTTAAATTAGTATAGTTTGGTATAAAAGAATACAATTTTAAACATGATTTTTCATTACTTATGAGGTAATAACCAGCTTTGCATGTGAACAATATTTTAGTTAACATTTTGCATTCATTTTAACTTTAAACCTTAAGATGTAAAATATGCAATAAAGAAATGAATTAAAAGTGTCTGATATATTTTTGACTGCAGGGTTAGGATTGGGATAAGGAACAGACTCCCAGTCTTTTCAAATACAAATACCTACATTTTTGGAATGGGTTTAGGTGATGCGATTCTTCTATTTTTGTGTACATAGGTTCTATCTGGCTTCCTTTGAGGCTGCTGCAGAGCATGTAAGGAGCGGGGCTCTTGATGATCTACAACTTGGCTCCCCTGACCCAAAGAAACTTCACATCTTTTCTCGTTCTCCCAGTAATCATGAGAGCTTATGGCAAAGGGTGGACAGTCACGAGGGGGAATACACACTGGACCTTTTCTTTCAGGTAAGATATATACAGACGTAAGAAGACAATGAAGGGAAATATTTATTCGTGTCAGTCGGAATTTATGTATTGGATGTGTAACAAATGTGAATGATCAGTTAGTGTTCACAAGATAGTGCATGTTTTATTTTCAACCTTTTTTAAGAAGGTTCATACTTGATTAATTACTTCTTATATAGCGCTCACTTCTACACAACAAATATGCAATCAGTGGCACTTTACATACACCATATACTTACTTAAAAACAAGTGAACTTAATAGAAAAAGTTACTAAAAAGCATAATGAAAAAGATGAGTTTTTAGTTTCTTTATGAAATTATCAAAATTACTAGAGGTTTTAAAGTCAGTTGGTAGCTTGTTCCTTTCCCTAGGCCCTCCCACAGAAAAGAGTGTGATCCCTAAAAGTTTTCCTTTGTGTTGTTGATATTACGTGATATGTAGTTTTAGACCACAATGCATACTAAGTTTTCTTTTCATTAAAGTAAGTTACCAAATGATTAGGAGGTAAGCCATTTACACATTTGTAGGACATACATAATAATATAAAGAGTAATCTTGAATTGATTGGAAGCCAGTGCAATTCTTACAAACATTCTCTTGTACTATCATATTTACTTCTATTTAGGATAAGTTTGGCAGCAAAATTTTGAACCCGTTGTAATTTCATTATGGACGATTTGGGGAGGCCGTATAATAATGTATGATAATAGTCCATTTGAGAGAAAGTACTTACTGTTCAATGGAATTTCTATCTAAATGGCTACATAATACCCTTAAACGATACAACATGTACATAGCACTTCTGCATTTTTCACTTATATGTTTGTGCAAGGATAATTCTGTATCCAGCCATATTCTCAAATACTTAATAAAAAAGCTTTTGTGTATATGTACATCATTGATATTAATACCCTTAGTAACACCTTAATTTGAGATTTACTGGCAAATTTGATATAATCAGTTTTACTATTGCTCAACTTACATCTATTTTCATTCATCCAATTTAAGATTGTTTTTGCAGTCTTTAAGAGCCTTAATACAATTTTCTCATTTCAGGGCTATTTGCTTTGAAAGAGTTGTAGTATGCATGGTCGTCAGCATACCTTACAATGGCTACCTGCCTCACTTCTTCTTGAGGCAATGTATTCCTTTAATGTACTGGCACACAAATTGTAGGCTACAGGGCCTACACAGCTTCCTTGTGGGATAATTGCATCTTTACAAGATGGTGCAAACCTTATTTTCATCATTTTCTCAAGAAGGTTCATACTTTCTTTTCAGCATCTTTACAAGATGGTGCAAACCGTATTTCCATCATTTTCTCAAGGAGGCCCATAACTTTTTTTCAGCATCTTTACAGGATGGTGCAAACCTTATTTTCATCATTTTCTCAAGGAGGTTCATACTTTCATTTCAGCATCTTTACAAGATGGTACAAACTGTATTTTCATCATTTTCTTAAGTAAGTTCATATCTTTTTTTCAGAGTCTTTACAAGATGGTGCAAACCGTATTTCCATCATTTTCTCTAAGAGGTTCATACCCTTTTTTTCAGCATCTTTACAAGATGGTGCAAACCTTATTTTCATCATTTTCTCAAGGAGGCCCCTAACTTTTTTTTTCAGTATCTTTCTTTACAAGATGGTGCAAACTGTATTTTTATCATTTTCTCAAGGAGGTTCATACCTTCTTTTCAGCATCTTTGCAAGATAGTGCAAACCTTATTTCCATCATTTTCTCAAGTGGTGCATACCTTCTTTTCAGCATCTTCTCAAGGAGGTGTGAACCTCATATTCAGCCTTTTTCAAGAAGGATCATACCTTTTTCAGCATGTTCTTAAGGAGAAGCATGCCTTTTTAGAACTTATTAATACATGCATCTTTTTGTGGCTGTCATCAGTGAATCTAATATAAGTATTGATTTAATGAATTACCATTGGAGCCCCTTTTAAGGAGCTAAACTGTCAATTCAAGCTGCCCCTTAGCCGAATAGATCGTCTCACATAACATCTTTATTTTGTATTTACTATCTTTTCTTTCATTTCGTACATATCTGCTAGGTCTTATTATCCTTTTTAAGGTTTCATTTTGATATTTTGTGACAGTATGCAAGAGAAGATGAAGCAGAGAAGTTGGATGCTTTGCTTGAGTCTGGATTTACAGATGAAGGCTGGGTCCTCAATCAGATGTGTCATCCTCTCTGCTCGTGTGATTCATGTGAAGAGCTGATATTCAGGTTGGTTAATATAATGTGTATGGATACTTGTAGTTTTCAGATGTAAAATTAAGCATCAAATGGAGCATTAAACTTTAGCATTGGCTTGAATTTCAGAAGATGGATATTTAGTTGGAAGGTTTTTTAATAAGGGCTCAATTTGTGATGGTGAAAGGTAGGGCAGAAGTTTTGAATTATTCATCACAACTGTGATTGAAACTTTGCATGGTAATAAATGAGATCATAACAGCTGTAAAGCAACCAATTTCGAACCAATGTTGATTTATCTGCTGTCTATTATAATTTTGTGTGTTGCTATTTTCTTCTTTGTAGACATTAGTGGAATATACCTTATAAAACTTCTTTACCTCCCTGGTTCATTTTTCCATGTCTCACATCCGTACAGGCCTCAGTAGGGTTTTGTGCAATTTCATTTCTTGAGAATGTGTAGTTGTATTAAGAGAATTGAATAAAAGGGTGACTTTCTTAAACATTCAGTTGAATTAATATTTCTAATAAGTCATAAGTATAGTCTTTTTCAGTAGTATTTTGGTAGTACTCATAGTGGATCTTTCTTTTATTAAAAGGATACTCAATTCTTGGCTTTATTTCCGTCATAATATGTAGATCAATTGAAATACTTATGAGACCTTTAAGAGTAATATATCAAAGTTTACTGAGAACTTCAAAGTTATCATGAGAATAAACGCTGTGAGCTGAATTATGATTTTTATTTGCTGAGATGATTGTTGATTTTAACAGCACAAGAGCAGACCCTCGAGCTGTGACCCCATCATCCAGGAATGACAGAGGATATACAGCAATGCACACTGCAAGCATCAATGGTTCGTCTTATCATACAGTATTTTTCTTAATCTTATATCAAGCCATCTTCATTTCTGATTGAGAGAGTAATTATCACGGAAAGTTTTGTTAGAATGAGGGTGACTTAGAATGTATATGGTGGTGATGTGACAATACTGTGCTGTGACAATATGGTGCTGTGACAATATGGTGCTGTGACAATATGGTGCTGTGAAAATGATACGATCACCCCCCTTATAGGACTTCTTTGTAGACTTAAAGAACAAAATTATTTGGCTTCAGACTATATTGCAACTCGAATAGGACTAACAAACCTTGAAGAGAATAATTGCTATTTACAACATTTATAAAAGATATCTAACGACCATTCTTGCTTGCATGTTATTGTCATGCTCTTAAAGGACACAGATATGAATTTTGACACAGCAGCTTAGTGTGACAAAATAAAAGGCATGGAATGATGTACAATTCGATTGATTGAAGCATGTAAAATGGTCTTGAATAACAAAACAGCTATTTTTTGGCATTGGAGGGGATAGTGCACATCTAGGAGTATGAAGATGTTTTAAAAGATATGCATTGTAATGGTGATGGAGAAATGAATTCTTAGGTTGACACATGATCACATTTTGCAGACATTACCAATGATTGTTCCTTTTTTTCATATCTTATATATATCCAGTAGCTGTGGTAGTTTGCTCTTTGGAAGCATTTTAGAGATGAATCCTCAGTCACTAGAACAAAAAAAAAAGTTAAACGTTGAAAATTTTGAATTTTTTTTTATGATGTACAAAAAGTAACAAACCTTTGAGCTTAAAGCACATAATACGTTTTAAAAAAAAAGAGATTTTTTCAAAGAATTGATAGGTGATGTGCATTTCCTGTTTAATTCATGGGCAGTGAAATGTGCTGGAAACTATTGTTTGTAAAATTGACTGTGCTCTTAATTTTTGGTAACATCACACAACTATCACATCTAATCTTGAGTGGTGATACAATACTAACAGATAGTTACAAGCTTGAAAAGAATGAGGACACTTAGTATCCCCTCACTAACCAAGTTGGTGAAGAGGGGATATAAACATCTTTACCATTCGTCCGTCCGTCCGTCCGTTCAGTCATCCGTCCGTTCAGTCATCCGTCCGTTCAGTCATCCGTCCGTTTAGTCATCCGTCCGTTTGGTCATCCGTCCGTTTAGTCATCCGTCCGTTCAGTCATCCGTCCGTATGTTTGTCTGTCCTTCCGTTCATCCATCCGTCCGTATGTTTGTCTGTCCTTCCGTTCATCCACATCTATTGTCCGTGTGTGTGACTACATACATACATTGTTCAGCTACTGGGGAACAAAAGATTTATACCCTTGGAATGGAATTCCAATTATTTTTCAAGCTTTGTTGAATTATATCATGTAAAATAGCGACTCTTGCCTTTAAAGATTATGCATGAATAGCAATTAACATATTTATTCTGGTATAAAAAAAGATGAACAATAGCCCTGACCTTTCAAAAAAATTTGTAATCAAGTGTCTTGGGATTATTATGGAAAAAAATAAGTCGAACAATATCTCTGACGCTTCAAAAGAATTTGTAATTAAGTATCTTGAGGATGAATATAAAAAAACAGGTTGTCTCCAAATTAATCTGCGATGGATTTTCATTCTGTTAGGTAGATCAATCAGCCTTATTTGGTTTATATGGGATAATATCAAGTTGAGCATGTTTTTATGAGGAGTTTTAGATTTATGTTAAGTGTTAATGTTTTTCTGTTATGTAAATTATCAGGAGGTAATGAGAAGGGAGCTGTGGTGCAATAGAGTGAGTGAAGGTTGGAATAATGAGTTTAGGAGTTTATTTGGTAGATGAGTTGGGTGGCAAATGGAGAGTAGGGGTGCTTGATGAATGGAAAATGGTAGGTGAATGGAGGATGGTAGGTGAATGGAGGATGGTAGGTGAATGGGGCATGTTAGGTTGATAGAGGTGAGGGGATGAGAGTTAAGAGGAAAGAATGTTGGGTGGTTTATAGATTAATGCTTGGTAGATGTAGGAATTTGGATGAGGGTGCGATGGCATGGGGGACAGGATGGGATGGAATGTGGGACGGTGTGATGACATGTGGGACAGGGTGTGATGACATGTGGGACAGGGTGTAATGACATGTGGGACAGGGTGTAATGACATGTGGGACAGGGTGTGATGACATGTGGGACAGGGTGTAATGACATGTGGGACAGGGTGTAATGACATGTGGGACAGGGTGTAATGACATGTGGGACAGGGTGTAATGACATGTGGGACAGGATGTAATGACATGTGGGACACAATAACATTTGGTGTGTGGCATGGCATGTAGGAGAGCGTGGGATGAATTGTAGAACAATGGCATAGCATGTGGGACAGAGTGGGATGGTATGGGGGACAGGACATGATGGCATGTAAACAGGACATGATGGCATGATTAATATGGTGGGATGGCATTTGAACAGGGAGGGATGTCGTGTTGGACAGAGTGGCATAGTATGTTGGATACTGGCTTTGAATGTGGGATGTTATCTGGTTTTCAGGTGTGATGGCATGTGGCATAGGATGAAATGTACCACATGCCACCCCACCCTGTGGGTCAGGGTTGGGTGGCATGTGGTACAGGATGGGATGGCATGTGGTGGGATGTCATCTTGATTTTAGGTGTGATGGCATATGGTTCTTGTGGTGGAAAGACATCTGGATTTCATGTATGATTTCTTGTAAGGTAGGATGGGGGCATTTGGAACAGAGGGTGAAATGGCATGTGCGACAGAGGGTGGAAGGTTTGTTATTAGCAGCGAGGGGATTTGTATCATTTGCCATGTCTGGTTATTGAGGCAAAACAGACTGAGGATTTAAATTCTAAATGAAGAGCTTACTTGTACTGCTGTCTGATTTCAATATTTTCTCTTCACCAGGCAGCACTGATGCAATGGAGGTCCTGTGTGGGCATGGTGGGGATATCAATGCCACAGACTACCATGGTTCCAGTCCTCTACACTTGGCTTGTCAGAAGGGTCATCAGTGCATAGTGGTGAGTACCTTTACAAATCCATCAAAACTGGTGCTATTTTCAAATATTACTACAAAGAAGGAAAGCATTGATTTGGTAATTATAGAGTCATTAGATACATAGTTCAGTTCTTAAACTCTGTGTCCCCTTTGACAAATGACACATAATATTATTACCTCTATACTTAATAAAACTAATTTGAAAGAGCCGTGACACTGAAGGACCATTGTGACAGGTTAAGTATTGCTTCCAGCTTTGGGAATGGTCACGTTATGTTGGGTCAATGTATTGCATCCACAATCTTGGACAAAATTGTTGTCCCACTTTTCCCCTTGTGCCCCATTTCAATGATGCTCAAATTGAAAGTATCCTGGGATGATCCTCTTTAACTCCAACATTGAGGTGGGGTACATGGGGCTTAAGAATGAGACAAATAATTTTGTCCAAGATTGTAGCTTCTAAGTCATCCTTTTTTAGCTTGACTATTCAAAGAATAGTAGAGCTATTCTACTACCCTTGGCATTAGCGGCGGCATTGCCGTTGGCGTCAGTATCTGTGTCCGGTTAAAGTTTTCTTTGTTTGTTGCTTAAAGTTTTCTTTGTTTGTTGGTTAAAGTTTTCTTTGTTTGTTGGTTAAAGTTTTCTTTGTTTGTTGGTTAAAGTTTTCTTTGTTTGTTGCTTAAAGTTTTCTTTGTTTGTTGGTTAAAGTTTTCTTTGTTTGTTGATTAAAGTTTTCTTTGTTTGTTGGTTAAAGTTTTGTTTGTTTGTTGGTTAAATTTTTGTTTGTTTATTGGTTAAAGTTTTTGGATGAATTTGTTATGATAATGACATTCCTGACATGAATAGCAATTAGAATATTAGTTTTGGGATGAATGAAAAAGCAAATAAAAGAATCCTTGCCTTTAAAGAATTTTAAATTAGATGTCTTAGTTATAAAAAGAAATATAAACAGGTTTTTTTTGGTTTTGTTGTTGTTGCTATGATAATGACATTCCTGAAATGAGTGGCAAGCAAAATAATTGTCTTGCCATGAATGAAGAAGCAAATAAAAGTTTCCTTGCCCTAAAAGAATTCTTAATTAGATGTTTGGGTATGAAAAGAAATATAAACAATAAGTGAAATGTGGGGTAGAAGATGACATGATGTTAAAGTAGCTGTAGGAATTAGGACGGAGTGGGATTTCATGTGGGACGGTGTAATTGTGTATAGGGCAGAGTGGCGTGGCTTCTTGGTCAGGATGCATTGGCTTGTTGGACAGGGTGGGTTGGAATGGGGAACAGGGTTGGTTGGCATGTGCAACATGGTGGGTTGGCATGTGGAACAGGATGCATTGGCTTGTTGGACAGGGTGGGTTGGAATGGGGAACAGGGTTGGTTGGCATGTGCAACATGGTGGGTTGGCATGTGCAACAGGGTGGGTTGGCATGTGGGACAGGGTGGAATGGCATGTGGGATATGTGATTTCAGTTGTGATTGCATGTGGGTCATGCATGTGGTGGAATGACATACAGTATCTGGTTTTTAGGTGTGATTGCATGTATACATAGAGCATGGGATGACATTTAGGACAGATTAGGATGGAATGTGGGATAGGCTAGAATGTGCATTATTAGCGGTTAGGGGGTTTGTATCATTTCCAATGTCTAGTTTGTTATATGTTAGGCAATACCTGAACAACAGGTCTCTTCTCTCCTCACCCACCTAAATCTGGGATGTATTAAAAAAACAATCCTTTCTCCAACATTATCAATTTCCTCCGCAACAACCTATTCCACCACATCTAATCTTCCTTTCCCTTCCCTTCTACACCTAACCTTACACATCCCTTTCTTTTCACTTTAATTTTTTCCCCAAATTCACCCTATTTTCCCCAATTTCTCCCTCTCAATCCTCCATCTCCTCTCTGCCCTAACTCTTACATCTTAATTTTTTAACACCTTCTTGGCACATTTTACTCTGACTGGCATAGTGCTGTTAAACATCAACAAACCAAACCAACCAATTTTGTTTTGCATAATTTTGCTTTAATGTAATTGCACATTTTTCATGCTGCTTGACTCTGCTTGACACATATTTTCTTAAATTGGAAGTTGAATTACAATCTAGGATGTAGTTCTGGGAATGTGTGAGGGTTGGGGGAGGGTACAGTTGGAAACCTTTTTTTAAAATGACAGTCTTTATTGACATTGTCAAGTCAGGACCTCTCCTTTTTTTGTTGTTCAATTGATATAACTAAAAGGGGTGTTATATTTGTATAGACTGCTAGCTTTTACATGTTTTCTGAGTTACTCCGTGAGTTTGTAACCTTGAGCTTTTTTTGTCTTGGGACAATTCACAGATATTTTAAAGCTTGTAGTAAAATGTTGTGAAAATAAACAAAGCAAATGAAAATGTAAGTGCATCTTTCGAAGCTCAAGTAATTTGAAATCATCTGCCCTGCTACCCTGTTTTTGTATATACTTCCCTCTCTAAGCTCTCCCTCTCTATTTCCTATACTAGCTTTGAATAGTTGAGCATACTGTCCTTCCAACAGTTCCTGTTAAAAGTGGAGCTCACAGCAGAAATCAATTTATTGTTGTTTGAATCAAGTCTATTTCAATCAGTTATTTGAATATGGGGATTGCTAGATAACAAAAGAAGTTGTCTCTTTTTATTATTTGATACTCAGTATTTTTTTTGCTTCTTTTATAATAACATAAAATTATAAAAAGAAATCAGTATGCTTGAAAATGTAAAAGATCGCTTGATTAACACACAAGGTATCTTTGCGCTTCAACACACTTTGAAAGATTTAGGAAATGGCTGCACCGTTTGCTTTGATTAATCACCACTTGAAATTCCATATTAGATATTGAACCTACAGAAACAGGTGACAAGCAATTAGGGCTATGAAACTTTTACTCATTGGCTTGATGCATGTCTTGGAACTTCTGGCTTTTAGTTCTCGTGTTTCTCTCAATCTCCCCCTGTTTACTCTCCTTCCTACCTCTGGAATGATCTAACCTCTCAGGCACAATTTGACCCTTGCTGTTGTGGTGCCGCTAAACTCTCATCAAACAAACAAACTTGGGACTTGAGGAATTGTGAGTCTGTTGTAATGTGTACTGTTATCAAACTTTACTTTAATATTACACAATATGTCTGTCAAGCTGTTTTATGACGATGATTGTTTTTAAACTGACATTTTCATCATAATGGAAAAAACAAGGGGGATTTTTGAATATCTTTTTGATGTTGAGGTTTGATGTACATGCTATTACACCAGTATTGTATATACCTTGCATTTTAAGGGCAAATTTTGTTTTTATTAAACACATTTAAGAGTTGCACAGTGTTGTATATACCTTGCATTTTTAGGGCAAATTTTGTTTTCATTTAACACTTTCATTGCAAAGAGTTACACAGTGTTGTATATATACCTTGCATTTTTGGGAAATTTTGTCTTCATTTAACACTTTCATTGTGAAGAGTTATACAGTGTTGTATATACCTTGCATTTTTAGGGTAAATTTGTCTTCATTTAACACTTTCATTGCAAAGAGTTACATAGTGTTGTATATACCTTGCATTTTTCGGGAAATTTTGTCTTCATTTAACACTTTTAATGCAAAGAGTTACACAGTGTTGTATATACCTTGCATTTTTAGGGCAAATTTGCCTTCATTTTCATTAACAGTTTCATTGCAAAGAGTTACACAGTGTTGTATATATACCTTGCATTTTTCGGGAAATTTTGTCTTCATTTAACATTCAACATTTATTTCGTTACAGGCCATTGGCCCCTTTTCACATTACAATCTATACAATGACAACAAATTTATAAAACAACATAATGGCTTGAGGAAGCAAGAACTCAAATACAAAGAGACAATATATACTGTATAATTATGGTAACAACAAAAGTTTTCAAACATGACGGGAATTCAGTGCATGCCTGATGAAATTAGAGAGCGACTGGCAATGTCTTTTGGAATTGCTATTTACAAGGGAACACTTTCAATGCAAAGAGTTACACAGTGTTGTATATACCTTGCATTTTTAGGGCAAATTTGTCTTCATTCAACACTTTCATTGCAAAGAGTTACACAGTGTTGTGTGTATATATATACATATATATATATATATATATATATATATATATATATATATATATATATATATATATATATATATATATTATATATGTATACATATATACCTTGTATTTTAAGGGCAATTTTGTCTTCATTTAACACTTTCATTGCAAAGAGTTAAACAGTGTTGTGTATACCTTGCATTTTCAAAATAAATTTGTCTTCATTTAACACTTACATTGCAAAGAGTTATACAGTGTTGTATATACCTTGCATTTTTAAAATAAATTTGTCTTCATTTAACACTTCATTGCAAAGAGTTACACTGTGTTGTATATATATTATATTTTATATATATATATATATATATATTTAACATATTATTATATAATATTACACTATATTATATATATATATATATATATATATATATATATATATATATATATATATATATATACATATATATTAATACCTTGTATTTTTGGGGCAATTTTGTCTTCATTTAACACTTTCATTACAAAGTGTTACACAGTGCTGTATATACCTTGCATTTTTAAAGCAAATTTGTCTTAATTTAACCTTTTCATTGCAAAGAGTTACACAGTGCTGTATATACCTTGCATTTTTAGGGAAATGTATTCATTTAACACTTTCATTGTAAAGAGTTACATAGTGCTGTATATACCTTGTATTTTTAGGGCAAATTTGTCTTCATTTAACACTTTCATTGTAAAAAGTTGTATATACCATGCATTTTTCTGCATATCATAGATAAAAATCTATAAGCTGAAAAGATTGACCGTAGACTGCAAAGTTTATTCATTTTAGTTTTAAAACCCCAACGGGTATTTCCACCAAAAGTTAGTGATAGGGTAAACATCATAGTGACCCCCCCCCCTCCCTGCCCCATCCCCCAAATCTGTCCAGTTGTTGAAATTATGGTTGAAGATCACAAATATGGGTAGTTTATTTTTTGGCTCAAGATGTAAAACAACATGGAAATTAATCTGGGCTGGGAATAAAAATGTAAAGATGATCTATTACAGCAACTCAAACTTGGGAGTTCTTTAAATACAAGGTTGCAGAACCACTGTTATCTCCACCTAAGCTAGTCCAATTCCAAAAGGGATAACCCTATTTCTCGTCCAGCTTTAATACCTACACATGAAAACCCTATTTCTTGTCCAGCTTTAATACATCCTAATTGGTTCCTCTTAATCCCTCTGTAACAATTGCCACTGCATCCTCACTATCCATCACGTTCTCCTTGCTTGCCCCCTGTACAACCTTCCCAAAGCTTCCCTCGCTCCCCACAACTCAATTGCTGAGTTTTTCCAAAAAAATCCTCTAGATAAAATTATCCCCTTCCTTCATCATGCTTCCCTCTACAACCATATTTAATTCTCCTCTTCCACCCCCTCTCTACTTTGTTTTTGTTTCACCCATGCACCTCCTCTCTCGATCACAGCTTTCTGACTTTTGTTCTTGAATTTTTCCTCATTCTCCCCCTGTTTTCTTTCCTTCCTACCTCTAAAATGATCTGACCTCTCAGGCACAATTTGACCCTCGTTGTCGTGGTGCCGTTAAGACCTCATCAAACAAACAAACAAACCTACACATGAAGTTTATCTGGAGCAGAAGCTTGAAATGCCACAATCAGGTTGGGAACTGGCAATTGATACAAAATGGGAATACAAGCTCTTGTAGGGCATTATGAGTTACTTATCATTTTGGGTACCAAGAAGAACTCCGGAGATTTCACCTATAGCATGACACATGGTGGTTCATTCCTTATCTCCTTTATCTACTCTTCTGCAGATTCTGCTCCTGTCAAAGGGTGCAAAGACTAATCTAGAGGACAATGATGGCAATACTCCATTGCATTTATGTTGTGCTAATGGACACGAGGAGGTAAGTGTTACTATCTATATCCATATTTGCCTTGTGTACAACTCTCCGTCACAACTTGACCACACCAACTTTTTATGTGTTACATAAAGGTCATAAAGCGATATGTTAACCTACAATTATAAACTTTCTTTGGAGTATTTGCATAGTTATGACCTGTGCATTAAATTCCCGTAATGCAAGATTTTGAGTAGTTGGTTTAGTCCATTTTTACAACAGGTGAATTTCTTAACAAAGTGAAAAAATGCATGTAATTTTTCTTGTTTCTCATTCTTTTTTGTTGTTTTTTATGTGTTTGCAAGAGTCTAATATGGAAATTATATGAAAGGATTAATATTTTGGCATTGTGTTCATATGCATATTTAATGCATAGTTTAAAGGACTTTGCACTCGTGAATGACGGTCCTTAAGTCGGGTCATTCTACTCCGGCCAAAGTCCTTTGCCCCGTGCATTAAATATGTGTATAAACACTCCACCTCAAGATTAATCTTCAATCATCAAATTGCTAAAGTTTTTGACATTACAGTGTTTTGAATGTGCAAATTATTATGCTAATGCTAATTTGTGATGTGTGACTTGGTATTCCTTATGTAAATCCTTTATTAATTGTTTATCAGCCTTGCATGCAGTTGTGCAACAAATTTTGATACAAACTTATTGAGTGTTCACTTTTTTGTTGTTGACCCAATCAAATTCTAACAGGAATAGACTTTCTCAGCATTTTCAGTGACTGGGATTGAGAAAAGGAATTACATAAACATAACTCTAAAAGTAAAGCTGTTTCTTAAATCCACAAGTTAAACTTCTTCCTCAGTAGTATGTAAAATAGTGGTTCTGGTACACTTATTATAATGCTTTTATTACTGTTTTTCACCTTCACCGCTGCTTAGATCTCGCTAATGCGCACTGTGCACGAATGAAGCCATCATCCACCCAGGGGCAATTACTATCATTTGAAAATTTATATTTATAATGTACTATTATACAATACTAATATTAGTGGTGTACACATTCCTGGTTATTCAGAAATGTCATTGTAATTACCTTCCAGTTTTTTCATATTTAAAAATTGTTAATTTTCTATACCAAATTGTTTAGTTAATTTTTGCACCAAACTATTTACTTATTTTTTAAATTAAATCTTAAAAGGGTACCTTCATAATCTGGGATTTTCTCTCTGTGCATAGGTGTCTGCTTTCGGTGAGATCGTTCTTTTTGTTTTTTCCCTCCCGATGTGACTAAGCCTTTACGCCCTTTTCGATACCTGTACAGTGCTTCTCATATAGTAGTTCTGTGATTTTTTTTGTTTTTCTTTCCGGGTCTTCCGGCCCTTGGTATTTTTTTCCATCATGACCAAACGCTTCTGCCATGACCTTGACCCTCTCTCCCCTCCCCATGACCCTCTCTCCCCTCCCCATGACCAGCCTGCTACCTCCTTTGACCATTCTTCAGCCCCAGTTCCCAAAACTTTAATCATTTAGGCCCTTAATAAACCAGGCAGTTTTAAAAGAGTTTCCCCCTTCCTCATACACAAGGTGCTCCATGGCCTTCTCGGTACCCTCCCCAAGGTTTCTACCCTCAGATCCAGTAATTTCCTGGTGCACTGCACCAGGGACACTTAAGCCACTACCCTCCTCACCACCAAAACCCTAGCTGATACTTTTCTAAGCCCCTGCCGTCCCCTACTCCCAACTTCTCAAATGCCATCTAACATCAAACTCAAACCAACCTGGCCAACAAACAACAAACAAATCAACAAACAACCAATCAACAAACAGCCCACCATCCAAACCTGCATGTATGACACTGAAGAGAACATGGATTGTTCGATTACCGAACCCACTGAACATACTTCTTGTCCAACTTTGAAAAACAACTGCTCCCAAAGAAAGAGGGACAGATCCAAAGAAAAACAAGCCAACCCGGACCCAACAGATCTTCCTCCAGATAACCTCCTACCTCCTTATAGCATGCAACTTAAAAAATTACAATAACACTCACAACATTATACAATGGAACATCAGGAGCCAATTTGGAAGAAATTAAACTACTGGCCGCCGTTTCAAACCCGGTTGTCTTCTGCCTACAAGAAACCTGCTTGAAAACCACTGACCATTATTCTCTCAATAACTTTTCTTGCTACCGTAAACATCAAGAGGATGCCGACAAGGCCTGTGGGGGCGTCTCCATTTTGTTAGACACGATATCCCACACAGCCCTGTTCATGTGAACACCAACCTTCAGGCCATCTGTACGTTTATCTTCCTCCACAAAACCTTCACTCTTTGCAATATCTATCTCCCCCTAACGCCAACGTTCAGCCAACCAGCTTTAAGAACCTCATCTCTCAGCTCCCCTCCTTCTTCATCCTTCTTGGTGACTTCAATGCCCACAACCCCCTGTGGGGCTCCAATATCACCACCCTCAAAGGCAAAGCTCATCGAAAACACTCTTCAACAGCACAGCCTCTCCTTGCTCAACACTAACTCCTGGACCAACCTTCACCCTGCCACAGGCTCCCTTACCTGTATTGACCTGTCTATCTGTTCCCCCAACCTCCTTGATTTTGCTAGAAGGTCACTGCTGATCTCTGTGGTAGTGACCATTACCCTCTTCTTATACACTCCAACCTTCAAACCCCCACTAAGCACACCCCAAATTGGAAGCTCGAGAGGGCTGACTGGCCCCTTTTCGAAACCCTCTGTGAATCGCACCTTTCCCCTATCTCCTCGAGGGTGAGGATCCCATGTCAAACTTCAGTAACATCCTTATCAACATCGCCACCTGCTCTATTCCCAAAATCTCCAAACCTCCTAATCACCCCTCAACCCCTGGTTCTCTGTTAACTGCAAAACCGCCATCAAGAACAGGAAAAGGGCCCTCAGAAACTTTAAAACTAACCCGACCACCCACAACCACCAACACCCCCACTAAAAGATTTGGAGAATGGTCAACAGCCTCCATGGCAGGGTGGGCAAGTCTCCCATCTCTCCTGGAACGGTGACCTTCTCACCGCAAAAAAGGACATCGTTAACCACCTGGCCACCTCTTTCAACAACATCTTGTCCTCGGCCAACTACCCCAATGCTTTCAAAACCAAAAAAGCTCGCGATGAAGCCCGGAGTATCACCTTTCCTTCCGACAACTCCGAGAGCTACAACTTTCCTCTCACCCTTTCTGAATTAAAGCAAGCCATCCACAACGCTGGCTGTACCTCCAAGGGCCCACATAACATTCCCTACCAGTTCCTGAAACACCTTCCCAACAAGGCCACCACTACCCTACTCACCATCCTCAACCACATTTGGTCCTCACACTCTTTTCCCCCTATCTGGAGGACAGCTATTGTCACCCCTGTCCCTAAACCAGGGAAGGAGAGTACTGACCCCTCCAGCTACTGCCCCATCGCCCTCACCTGCTGTCTCTTTAAAATTATGGAAAGGATTATTTAGCAGAGACTAAGACTGGTTCCTTGAGACCAACAGAATCTTCTCTCCCCTCACCAAAGTGGTTTCCGGAAATGCTGCAATACCTTAGACCAGTTAATTACGCTCGATCCTGCTATCCAGGAATCCTTTGCAAAAAAGAAACACCTCATTGCGATTTTTTTTGACCTCGAGAAAGCTTTCAACACTACTTGGAATTACTGCATTATCCGCAAACTTTACACTATTGGCCTGCTACTGAGTGTGATGTCTTGGATGACGGCAGCAGTAGCTGTCTTGTCTCCTTTATTGGAGCCATCAGTATAGATGGAGGTGTAGTTTGAGAGTTGGTCTTTGATTTGGTTGTGGAGGTTGATGAAGAGGTTAGGGTAGGTTTGGGTTTTGTGATGAGTGGAGAGACTCAGGTGGATAGGAGGGAAGGGGTGGCCCAGGGAGGAAAAGTGGGCCAGGAGAAGGTGCCAAGAGTGGCGGGGTTGATGCAGAGATGGAGGTCTGGTTTGATGCATAAGCTGAAGGGAGGGGATAGGGTTTTAGTCCAATCAAAGAGGGTGGAGAAATTGGGGTACCTAATGAGGTTGTAAACAGTGTTCTGGGTTTTGGTGAGGACCCTAAAAGCATAGGAGAGGCTAAGCTTTTTACACATAGAAAGGGGGGTTCGTTGGCTTCAACGTGAAGGCTGGTGATTGGGGAGGTTTTGTAGGTACCCAGACAAAGCCTGCAGGCTTCATTTTGGATGGTGTTGATGTGGTTGAGGTATAAGTTGTGAGCGACACAGTAGACAATTTTGCAGTAGTCAAGCTTGGCACGAATGGTGAGCCTAAAGATTTTGAGGAGAGCATGGCAGTTCACACCCCAAGTGGTGTTGGACAGGAGGCGGAGAATGTTGAGGTAGCTGTTGCATTTCTGTTTCAGGTTGGTGATGTGTAGCTTGTGGGAGAGCTTGGGGTCCAGGGTTAAACCCAAGAACTTCTTGTGTTCAACTTTAGAGATGCGATTGCCATTGAGCACGAGGTTCAGGTTGGGGTGGAGGTTGTTGAAATGACAGAAGTGCATGCAGACTTGTCTTGTCTTTGGAGAATTTAAAACCGTTATTGTTGCACCAGACTTGCAGCTGGTTGAGGTTGAGTTGGAGCCTATTTTTGCCAAGAGGGAAGCGAGGGGAGGAGTAGAAGATGGTGAATTCATCCACGTAGAGGGCACGTTTGATGTTGGGGCCAAGGTTGTCCGCGATGTCGTTAATGCTTAGGTTGAAGAGAGTGGGGAAGAGGATGCTGCCCTGGGGGATGCCCTCTTCTTGGGGATAGGGGTTGGAGAGGGTGTGGCCAATACGAACTTGGAACTGCCTGGGTGAGAGGAACTTTTGAATAAAGATGGGGAGGTGGCCTCTGAGGCCAATGGTGTAAAGTTTTGCGGATAATGTCGTACTTCCAAGTAGTGTTGAAAGCTTTCTGGAGGTCGAAAAAGATCGCAATGAGGTGTTCCTTTTTTGCAAAGGATTCCCGGATAGTGGTGTTGAGCGTAATTAACTGGTCTAGGGTACAAGAAGTATGTTCGGTAATCGAATAATCCATGTTCTCTTCCGTGTCATATGTGGGTTTGGATGGTGGGCTATTTGTTAATTGGTTGTTTGTTGGTTTGATGATTTTTAGATTGAGTTTGATGTTTGATGGCATTAAAGGTGTTTGGGTAGGGGACGGTGGGAGTCTTAGAGGAGGAAGGAAGGTTGGGGAGAGAAGTGGTGGTGGTGGAGGTGGTTTGGGTAATGGGTGTGGTTGGGTTATTGGCAATGGTGATGGGCTTAGGACTGGGTAAGATGAGCCAGGTGTGGTCAGTTTGGGTATGTGAGTCAGATTTACTTGTGTCAGGGAGGAATTGGGGGGAGGGGGATATTGGTGTTAAGGAGACTGCGCTCAAGTAGGATGCTTTAGTGTGGAAGGAAGCGAGAAATTGCTTCATGGCCTCCGGGTAAGTGATGTTGGGATTAAGGGTTTTTAGTCTGGTTATTTGCTATCCCTGAAGCCAGGTGGGGCACTTTTTTGTGAAGGAGGGATGGTTAGCTGGGTGAGTACCGTCGCAATTGGTGCAGAGTGGGATGCTGGTGCAAGAGGTGCTGTCACGGTCTAGGAATCCACAGTTGCCACAGCACGCTTGGCTGCGGCAGGAATTTTTACCATGGCCATACCTCTGGCACTTATGACAACGGAGGGGGTTAGGAATATAAGGGTGACTGGGATTCTCAGGTAGCCAGCAGTGATGTGGGAGAGGAGAGTTGGTGTGGAAAAAGTCAGGAAGATGGTATTGGTAGGTGTTTCGGCACCATCTCTCTTGAGTACGAGACAACGGGCTTCAGTAATGTGTTGATTGGCAAGTTTCTCTACGAGGTCTTCATCGGTCAGGTAGGCTAGGTCTTTAGTTCTGACCACACCTTTGCTGGAGTTTAGGGAACGGTGGCGGGTGACTGTAAACTCCTTTCACCCCCGCCTCCCTCCCCCCCCCCAACTCCCCCCTCTTCTGCAGGAAAAGTATTCATTACTTGCCATATTGGCATCCTGGGATGCCATATTGGCATCCCTGGCAATGACAGAGCTGATGCAGCCACTAAGCTTGCCCTAAACCTCCCTTACCCCCTTTCCCCAAACCCTTTCTGACATCAAACCGCTTATCGCTTCCCTTGTTCGTGACTGCTGATAAACCTCATGGGATCCTTATTGAAAATTCACTCTGATAAAATGCAAACTCTTTATGAAGGTGAAGTGGCTCCATTGGTGCTTTTAGACATTAGCGCAACTTTCGACACCGTTGATCATTCTATTTTTTATGAAAATTTTAGAATTTGATTATGGCTTAAGAGGCACAGCTCTCAAATGGTTTTTAAGTTATTTAAGCTCTAGGTCCCAATTTGTTTCTTTTGAGGGCATTCATTCAAGTGATGTTAATTTTAAGCATTGTATGCCTCAGGGGTTGTGCCTTGGACCCCTGTGCTTTACTTTTTATACCAGCTCACTTTTTATGTCATTTAAAACAATCTTGTCTCAGGTTTCTCTGATGCGGATGATACACAACTAATTTTTTTGTTTTTAAACCCGACGACACGACCAATGAATTACTTGCCATTTCTCAAATAGAAAAATGTATTGCTGATATTCGTGATTGGATGGTGGCACATAAATTAAAACTTAATGACTCTAAAACTGAATTCATTATCCTTGGCACTATCTCAAAATTTTCTAAAATAAATATCAATTCTATCAAAATTGTTTCTGTTAATGTTACTCCTTCTAAGCAAGTTTGGAATTTAGGAATTATTTTTGATGAACATATGAAAATGGAAAAACATATCAAGAAAATTTGCAAGACTGGGAATTGCTAAAAAATCAGGAAAAATATGTCCCAGACAGCCATGCATACATTAGTTCATGCATTAATTCATAGCCATTTAGATTACTGTAACAAATTATTTCACAATATTCCAAATTATCTCATTAAAAGGCTCCAACGTATCCAGAATAATGCTGCCAAATTAGTCGTTACTTGCTATGATGCCCCCTCAAAAGTCCTTCTTAGTTCCCTTCACTGGCTTCCATTAAATTTTGTATTAAATTTAAACTTCTTGTTTTTGTTTTTAAATCCCTACAAAAAGTTGCTCGGTGTTATCTTTCTGATCACATTCGCCTTGTTCACAGCAATAGGTATTCGTTACGATCTACTGATTCTCCCTTTCTTTTTGTCCCCAGAACTAAGTGTAAAACAATAGGTAAACGTGGCTTTTATTATGCAGGTCTAGCCCTTTGGAATGAACTGCCTGCCTCTATTTGTTCAGTTAACAATTTTAGTTTGTTTAAGTCTAAGTTAAAACCATTTTTTTTCGTATTACCTTTGTTTAGTTTTATCTTATTGTGAAGCGCATTAGAATGCTTGCAGATTTTTGCGCTATTTAAATGTATTATTAGTATTATTATTATCATCATCATCGTCATCGTTATTGTCATTCATCGTCATCGTCATTCATCATCATCATCATCATCATCATCATCATCATCATCATCATCATCATCATCATCATCATCATCATCATCATCATCATCATCATCATCATCATCATCATCATTATCATCATCATCATCATCTTGCAAAGTATCGTAAGATTGTAACGATTGCTTCCTCTAAGCTTAACAGCATCGTAGACCTTGTCAGTAAAGCTGTCGAAGATGGGAGCATTTCTGCTTTTTAATTTCAGAAGGTCGGTGCAGAATTTGAGCGTTATAAAATTTTAAAAGAGGCTAGAAAGAGTAACTTGGTTGGGGTGAAAAAAAAACAGCTTCTGGAAGACAGGATACAAATTGGGCTGCAGGCAGCGCAGCAGGCAAAATTGTCAAAGCACTGAGTGGAGCCTCAAGTAAAGCTTTCAGCAAGATCTGCCTCCATAATGAAGGTGTCATGATATATATGAAAATGGCAGCATTTAAACACATTCCCGGGCATATGCCCAAAGATTCTGTTTGGCAGGATGCTGAGACTGTGGGTGTGGGTAATCCAACAGAACACCAGATTTACCCTGGGCGATCAGATCAGTACTTCTTGACCAGGTTTAAAATCATCTTTCAAAACTACCAAATACACAATGTACATGATGATGCTAGTACCATGGAATTGTGGCATGCTGACCTTATGATGTTTTGGCAAACACAGTTAAACTTTGCTCTGTGGATTGCCAGGGATGGATGTGGTGTTTCTCCAGAGCAGATGACTTACTACAGACACCGGATGGTTCACATGGTTTATTGCTTCCATGTGTACTACACCATACAGAGAATATTGAAAAGACTTGGTCCACCAGATGATGATAACTTTGGCCCTTACAATAACCTGTATAGTGATGGGGCATTAAAACAGCTGTGTGAAGAATTTGGGATTTCGCGGATGTTACCCAGTGACCCACCAGGGCTTCCAAACCAGTGAATAAGGACACCTGGAAGTGATACTCAACCACTTATCACCCTATCCAGTATGTTGCTAACGACATGGTGAAGAAGGGTATCATCAGCTCAAACTTCTACCTCAGCAGCAATTACTATAATAAGAAAATCATGTCATTTGGTGACCGGGCAGTGATGCTGACTGTCGACTACATCAGTCAACCTTCGAACATGGAAACTGGTTACTTAAAAATAATCAAACCAACTAACTAGTGATAGCTTCACAAACCTTGGTATCAACTATATCAACGATAGCATTCATGTTCTTGTGTGGGCTATGTTAGGTGCTCAAGCACAAACTCGCAGTCAAATTCTTGGTGATGGTACTAATCTGGATGCTCAGCAACAATTTATTCGTAATGTTGAGGATGCGGTGGCTGCTCCTATAGATCTCCCATCTTCCATTCAACATTATCAGGATACCCTGACCTATGCCTCAACTCCTTTAGACTTCAGTCTGGATCAAGATTTTTACATGATTCCTAGCAATATGCTCTCCAACACTACTTGGGGAGCGAACCGCTATGCTCTCCTCAAAATTTTCAGGCTCACCATTCGTGCCAAGCTTGACTATGGCAATATTGTTTACTGTGTCGCTCACAACTCATACCTCAACCACATTAACACCATCCAAAATGAAGCCCTCAGGCTTTGTCTAGGAGCCTACAGGACCTCCCCAATCACTAGCCTTCATGTTGAAGCCAACGAACCCCCCTTTCTACTTAGATGTAAAAAGCTTAGCCTCTCCTATGCTTTTAGAGTCCTCACCAACACTCAGAACCCTGTTTACAACCTCATTAGGTACCCCAATTTCTCCTCCCTCTTTGATAGGACTAAAACCCTATCGCCCCCTTCAGCTTACGCATTAAATCAGACCTCTTTCAACTTGGCATCAACCCCGCCCTCTCGGCACCTATTCCTGGCCCACTTTTCCGCCTTGGGCCACCCCCTTCCTTCTGTCCACCTAGACCTCTCCACTTATAACAAAACTCAAACTCACCCTAATCTCTTCATCAATCTCCACAACCAAATCAAAGACCAACTCTCAAATTACACCTCTATCTATACTGATGGCTCCAAGGAAGGCAACAAGACAGCTGCTGCTGCCATCATCCAAGACATCACCCTCAGTAGCAGACTTCCTGACCACTCATCCATCTTTTCAGCCGAGGCTAAGGCCATTCTCCTCGCCCTCAACTTTATTGAGTACTCTCCTCTTAGTCACTTTGCCATTTTCTCTGACTCAAAGGCTGTTCTTACTTCATTACTCAATCTTAAATGGGATAACCTCACCTGCCACCTCCTCCTCCGGAAACTCTTTTCTCCCACCCTCTGCAGGAAAAGTGTTCTTTTCTTCTGGATACCCAGCCATGTTGGCATCCCTGGCAATGACAGGGCTGATACAGCCGCTAAGCTTGCCCTTAACCTCCTCCCTTCCCCTTTTCCCAAAACCTTCTCTGACATCAAACCGCTTATCGCTTCTCTTGTTCGTGACCGCTGGCAAACCTTATGGAACTTCCAAATTGATAACAAACTCCATGTTATCCAGCCCACAATCCCGATCAAATCCACCATCAACAACCTTTCTCGTATCGACAACGTTCATATTACCCGTCTTAGAATTGGTCACACCCACCTCACTCACTCCCACCTCCTTATTGGTTCCCCCCCAACCCCTCTGTAACAATTGCCACTGCATCCTTACAATCCAACACGTTCTCCTTGCTTGCCCCTGTACAACCTTCCCAGAGCTTCTCTTGCTCCCCACAACTCAATTGCTGAGTTCTTCCAAAAAAATCCTCCAGATAAAATAGTCTCCTTCCTTCAGCATGCATCCCTCTACAACCATATTTAATCCTCCTCTTCCACCCCCTCTCTACTCTGTTTTTAGTTTTACCCATGCACCTCCTCTCTCGATCACAGCTTTCTGGCTTTTGTTCTTGAATTTCTCTCATTCTTCCCCTGGTCTCTTTCCTTACTACCTCTAAAATGATCTGACCTCTCAGGCACAATTTGACCTTCGTTGTCGTGGTGCCGTTAAGACCTCATCAAACAAACAAACAAACAATATGCTCTTGCTTATAGGTAACCAAATTGGCTACATCAAACAATGATAATACTATGGTTGCTAAAGACCCTGCTATTGGTAAGCACCATAATATAAATCATATCACAGCCCCAGAACCTCCAATTCTTTATTCGGGGATAGAATATGGCAGCCTGCCAGATCCCATGGATGTTGATACAGGAACGGGTGTTGATACTAAATTAGAAGGAAGTGATCCAATAGAAACTAAAGTGGAAAAATAGCATTATCGTTTGTTATCATTGGTGCTTTAATTCTGGGGATTATATACAACAACAAAAAACAAAAATATATATATATATTTAATATATATATATATATATATATTTATTTATATATTCATAGATATATTTATATTTATATAAATATTTATATATATATTTTTAATTAAAAAAAAATTATATTTCTGTCATAAATTTTCAAGATAGGGGGTGCAACAGAATCTCCACTCCGGGGGTGGGCCAGTACCTCTAGCTCATTTCAGGGTGAAAAACGGTAATCAGCCCCAACTTCTTTTAAGGTGAAAAACTGTAATAAAAGTGTTATAATAAGTGTGCCAGAACCCCCAGTCTGCTTATTAAAAACAAAAATAAAAACGCGTTAAAATGTTTCCAGAATCCCCCTCCCTCCTTCCTTACATACTATTTCCTCATACACTATTCAACTCAGTGTGTCCAGCTGCATGGTGGTTTAACATTATTATATAAACAATTTTATTGTGACACATAAATGTTCAGATTTATATTCATTTCTGTGAAGAAAATGAAACTTAAAATATTTATGAAAATTTTCCCCGGATTAAAGGAATATTCCCATCAATTTTCATTTATATAATAGAGGACTATTACAGAAACCACTGTTGAAAAATACTAGTACAAATAGTAAAAACTTTTTAATGTAGTGGTATGCTTATTCTTAGATACTGGTAAAACCTGGTTTCTGAAATAAGAACATTAGTGTGGTGCACCTTATATACAGGGATTTCATCACGTGACTCTAACTCCACTGGAAGCCATTTTGCAGGATGGGGCGTTGTTGCGTTTCACACATCTTCACACAGCTCAGTCACATCACACGTACAACAAACATACTACATGCTAACCTACCAGTTCCAAATCAGCAAATTTTACTAATTGCAATTTTTTGCTCACTTCCGATTTTACTTCATATTTTCTTTAAGTTTTATTCACTGGGTATACGAAACTAATTTTAATGTTAACACCAGCTGATTGTTCATGATACTCAGACAAAGCCTATAAACCTGATTAAAAGTGCTCGCTGCAAATCCTAGTGTGAATCATAGGTTGAAAGCCATTAACAGCAGAAACCCACTTGGAACGTCGATCAGGATCAAATGGAAATCAAGAAAACTTGTTATTGTTCCCTGGCATATGTTTACTAGTGCAACCAATGGCACAGCAAGATTCCGGCTTAATTATCTTACAAAAATAATCTTATTTAACTACATGCAAGTGTATGTAAATCTAATTAAGTGTATAGCAGATGACAGTGTTCCTGCACTACAAAATGGTGATGTAAACAAAGTCGTGTTACCTCATGACATCAGCTGGACCACTATTATAGCCAAAAGTTCCTAATTAATGCTAGAATTACCACATCAAATTTGACTGAAATCAAATCTACGATGATTGATATATTAACATTTGCAAAGTTGTACCTCATAGGAAACCTCACATAATATTCATGATATCATCCACAAAAAACTATAAGGCACATTTACTTACCATTGTCACCAAAGGCTATCTATGTACGATACCACTCGACTAGACAGTTCTTGAGATTTTGTGTTTACAAACCACTTTTAGCCAAATCATATCAAGCACTTACCAAAATGATGTCAACTTCGTATCAACTCTCCAGACCATCACGTATGACAGTACTTCAGTGCACGTCCTTGAGATGTGTTGTTGCATCACAGAAATACATTCACTCCATGCCATCAACAGTTCCTAGCTGATTGGAATCAAAACATTTTTCATATTTCTTAAATGCAAAGTGCAAACTAACTGAAGCTTTTTCATATTTGATCAATAGGAAAATATTGTAAACACTGCATATGTCTGAGATATGAGATCATACTTACATCAAGTACACACATTGGGCATAGCTACAGGGTGGCAATGGGTAGTTATATCAACAGCTCTTAAAGGAATATTCTCAAGAATTTGTGTTTTTGATATGATAAAGGACTAAAGCACACATATTAATACATTTCAAAGATTTCACTGTACGTCACTTACGTGGTGAAAAGTGCAGTGTACAATGTGATGTCACTTACGTGGTGAAAAGTGCATTGTACAATGTGATGTCATACTTGCTGATCTAAGTAAATTGTTTAAAGAATTTTTATCAAAATCGAAGATGCATGAGCAGATAAACAAGTGTGTTCTTGCGCAGTATGTAATACCCTTCTCAATAAAAAAATCAATAAAAAAAAATCAATGATTTAAAAAGGGACAATTAATTTTCAAAGAAATGTAAAAAGATTGTCTTGGATCTGCCAGTATGACATCTTACTGTACACAGCAAGGTTACTTTTTAATGCTGTGATGAACTCTTTGAAATGCAATAACTCCAAAACAGAATACGATAGCAACAATTCACTTTCTTCAGTTAGCAGTCTTCATAAAACCAAACCAACCCTGCCTCTCTTTATGATAACATACTCTAGCAATTTACACCACATTTACCTCTTTTTGTATATATATTTTTTTTTTTTCAGTGTGTGAAAGCGTTGCTGTTTTTGGATACCAGCTCCCAGAGACCAGAAATCAACCCTGCAAATTCCAGAGGAGATACACCACTTCACTTGGCTGCTCGTTGGGGCTATGGTGAGCACCCTTTATTGCTTCATTACTTTCCTTCCCTTTGGCCTTACACAGGAGGAGTGGAATAAGAGCACCTTAAGGAACTTCTCATGAGATATGTGTTCACAGTCTTGTGTTGGGGTTAGTGTTGAACTATTAGAGGAACTTTCTGAATCTGCATCTTGTGTTAGCTTATAAAGGTTTAAGTAATAGACTTTAAATTTTTTAAAGGCCTTTGAAATCTATGGACATTTACCGATTTTCATGATTTGTAACAGACTTTTACTGTCCTAAGTAGAGAAGATACTGCTGTATATTGGCACCTCACGGTATACTCACGGTATACCTCACGGTATACCTCACGGTTACCTTATGGTATACCTCACAGTATGCCTCGTGATATACCTCATGGTATGCCTCATGATGTACCACACAGTATACCTCACGGTACGTCTCATGGTATACTTCACGGTACATCTCATGGTATACCTCATGGTATACCTCATGGTATACCTCACGGTATACCTCACGATATACTTCATGGTATCATTAACGACATCGTGGACAACCTTGGCCCCAACATCAAACGTACCCTCTATGTGGACGACTTCACCATCTTCTACTCCTCCACTAGCTTTCCTCTTGTCGAAAATAGGCTCCAACTTAGCCTCAACCAGCTGCAAGTCTGGTACAACAATAATGGTTTTAAATTCTCCAAAGACAAGACAGTCTGCATGCACTTCTGTCATTTCAACAACCTCCACCCCAACCCAAACCTCATGCTCAATGGTAATCGCATCCTCTAAAGTTGAACACACAAAGTTCCAGGGTTTAACTCTAGACCCCAAGCTCTTCTAGAAGCAACACATCACCATCCTGAAACAGAAATGCAACAGCTCCCTCAACATTCTCCGCCTCTTCTCCAACACCATTTGGGTTGCGAACCCCATGCTCTCCTCAAAATCTTCAGGCTCACCATTCGTGCCAAGCTTGACTACGTCAATATTGTCTACTGTGTCGCTCACAACTCATACCTCAGCCACATCAACGCCATCCAAGCCTTCAGGCTTTGTCTGGGTGCCTACAGGACCTCCACCCTCTTTGATAGGACTAAAACCCTATCCCCTCCCTTCAGCTTAAGCATTAAATCAGACCTCTTCCATCTCAGCATCAACCCCACCACTCTCGGCACCTTCTCCTGGCCCACTTTTCCTCCTTAGGCCACCCCCCTCTCTTCTGTCCACCTGGGCCTCTCCACTCATCACAAAGCTCAAACCCATCCTAACCTCTTCATCAATCTCCACAACCAAGTCAAAGACCAACTCTCAAATTACACCTTTATCTATACTGATGGGTCCAAGGAGGGCAACAAGACAGCTGCTGCTGCGGTCATCCAAGACATCACCCCCAGTAGTAGACTTTCCGACTACTCATCCATCTTTTCAGCCGAGGCTAAGACCATTCTCCTTGCCCTCAACTTTATTAAGTACTCCCCCTCCCCGCTCAGCCACTTTGTTATTTTCTCCAACTCAAAGGCTGTTCTTACTTCTTTACTCAACCTCAAATGGGATAACCTCACATGCCACCTCCTCCACCGCAAACTCCTTTCTTCCCACTCTCTGCAGGAAAAGTATTCTTTTCTTCTGAATACCCAGCCATGTTGGCATCCCGGGTTATGACAGGGCTGATGCAGCTGCTAAGCTTGCCCTCACCCTCCTCCCTGCCTCTTTTCCCAAAACCCTCTCTGACATCAAACCGCTTATCGCTTCCCTTGTTTGGGACCGCTGGCAAACCTCATGGAAGTCCCAAATTGATAACAAACTCCATGTCATCCAGCCCACAATTCCGATCAAAGCCACCATCAACAACCTCTCTCGCATTGACAACATTCATATTACCCGTCTTAGAATTGGTCACACTCATCTCACCCACTCCCACCTCCTTATTGGCTCCCGCCAACCCCTCTGTAACAATTGCCATTGCACCCTCATAATCCATCACGTTCTCCTTGCTTGCCCCCTGTACAACCTTCCCAGAGCTTCCCTCGCTCCCTACAACTCAATTGCTTAGTTCTTCCAAAAAAATCCTCCGGATAAAATTATCTCCTTCCTTTATCATGCCTCCCTCTACGACCATAATTAATTCTCCTCTTCCACCCCCTCTCTATTTTGTTTTTGTTTCAACCATGCACCTCCCCTCATGATCACAGCTTTCTGACCTTTTGTCCTTAAATTTCTCTCATTCTCCCCTGTTTCCTTTACTTCCTACCTCCAGAATGATCTGACCTCTCAGGCACAATTTGACCTTAGTTGTTGTGGTGCCATTAAGCCATCATCAAACAAACAAACTTCTCTCGCTCCCTACAATTCAATTGCTGAGTTCTTCCAGAAAAACCCTACGGATAAAATTATCTCCTTCATCATGCTTCCCTCTACAACCATATTTAGTCCCCCTCTCCCACCCCCTCTCTCTGCTTTTTTTTCTTCACCCATGCACCTCCTCTCTCGATTCCAGCTTTTTGACTTTCAGTTCTTGTATTTCTCTCGTTCTCCCCTTGTTTTCTTCCTTTCTACCTCTAGAATGATCTAACCTCTCAGGCACAATTTGACCCTCGTTGTCATGGTGCCGTTAAGCTCTTATCAAACAAACTTATGGTAAACCTCATGATAAACCCCACGGTATGCCCCACGATATGCCCCACGGTATGCCCCACGGTATGCCTCACGGACCTCACAACTACACACAAGCATATTATGTGTTTTATCACAGCTACACACAGACCTATCCTTTTCTCCCTTATGGCTACAGCTGTCCTCAGCTGAATGTAAGACGGTATGTGATGATCTTCAAAAAGCTCCTTTGTTCTTGTACCTGAGTGCCTGCAATAGATATGCATACTATGTACTGTAAGTCAAGAGACACCCCAAGCATTATATTTGAAGGGCACTCATGTTTTCTTACAGGAAACTAAAAGACGTCACCATATTTGACATTTTTTCAAGATCAGTGCTTGAAACCTCTTATCATGCCTGGCACTTTGAATGATTATGTTTGTTTGTTTTTCTTAGAAAATGTTGTTTTTTCATTTATTTTTTCTTCTGATTTTTCTTTACAGAAAGTATAGTGTCTCTGTTACTGGATCATGGTGCATCCCTGGAGGCTCGCAACAGAAGGAAAGAGACCCCCTTGATGTGCTCTCATAACCTGACAATTGCAAAGTTACTGGTCCTCAAGTCCAACCAAGATGGTACAGATGAAATGCTGGCAGAGGTTAGTTAACACATCATTTACTTCAAATTAAAGGAATTTTCTCTTTGAATTTTCGTGTATATGATATAGGACAGTTCAGAAACACATAGGCGAAAAACAGTATTGATATCTTATTCCATTCAGGATTGATCACATTTCAAAGATTCCACTAATTTTTGTGTTGAAATGCAAGAGACTCAGTGTGGTGTCATAAGCTGCACTTCCATGCCATTTTTTATGCATTTCTTTGGAAATGTTTTATTTTTTTATATTTTTGAATATAATTATGTACAATATCATATAAACAAAACATATTCTTGTGAGGTGTACTTTATATCAAGTCTTATTAATTAGACACAAAATGTTTCCAATAATTTAGATACAGGTTAATAATTTTCACATAATGATTGTCTTGGAATTGCAGCTAAGACATCACACTGTTGATTTAGACTTACTGTGCCAGTCACTTTTCAACACATCGATGGAATCTTTGAAATGTGATAACTCCTAAAACAGTAATAAGATATCAATTGTCTCCACTTTTTTCTTCAAATGTCCTCTTTTGTATAAATCCACTTGAAAAATTACAGGATTGTTTCTTTAAAAGCAATATGATGCATTATTTGATACCCTGTACAGATATATCTCCAAATCTGTGATCCCAAGAAAATCTGTAATGTAATCCCATGACCCTGAGAACTGGATGAAGTTCATCTATTTACCAAATCATTCCAAGTATTTTCAGGTGGAATTACCATGTAAATATATATTTTGCAGCACTAAAGGGCCATGAGTGAGTTATCATGCTAAGACCAAGTTCCCAAGACAATTCTTTATATAACCCCATCACATTGAGAACTGGATCAATATTGGAAAGTCATATGATAGCCTAATGTAAAGCTACATGAAAATTTCATGGATGTAACACTTGTGCTAAATCTGTATTGTTCACAAATGGAAGGATGGACAGACAGACACGACGATGACAATACCCCATTGGTATAATTAGCAGAGAAGTAAAAAGCTTACAATAAGTGGTTTATTTCAGTTCAACTGTAATTTCATTAAAGAAAGCTCACAGTTCATAACTGAGGAGGCATCCATCAGTTATAGTGGAATTTAATTCAAAGTTACACTTTAAGGGTTCATGGACTTCCAGCTATCCCTGATGTTCCTTTGCCACAAGTTATGGACAGTGGGCTCCTTTAATGGACAAGGGGATATGCAAATGGACAAGGCCACAACTTCTGGACAGTGGGCTCCTTTAATGGACAAGGGGATATGCAAATGAACAAGGCCACAAGTTATGGGCAGTGGGCTCCTTTAATGGACAAGGGGGTAAGCAAATGGACAAGGCCACAAGTTATGGACAGTGGGCTCCTTTAATGGACAAGGGGATAAGCAAATGGACGAGAGGGGAAGATGTGAATCCGTGAACTCTTATTTGTTTCACATCTTTAAAGAAATCAGGAATGGATGAATTTGATTTGAAAGTTCTAAAATAGAATTAACCATAATAAATTCAGTGTGATAAGTAACTTCCCTAGGAAAAATAGAATAACCTTCTATAATGGATACGTATTCATGTTTGTCATGGGATAATGTACAATGCATCTTAGGGGTGTGTCCCTTTTGTCTAATCACATTTCAGGAAACAAACTTAGCTGTGCATGAACTCTCAAATAATCTTCACAGCTATGTTTACTTGGTTACAGTTTAAGTGTAGTGTAATATTATTTACTGTGCATGCTTTGATTTAGTTTATGAGCAAAGTTGTATTTCATGTTGGAAAGGTTCTCTTATAATTCATTTTTGTTTGTAAATGCATTTGTAGCACAGATCTTCAAATTAAAAAGATTATTGTTGAAGCTAATATTAAATTATCTTCTCCTGTGTTTTTTTTTTAATTGGCAAGAACTGAGCTTACAGGGCATAATGTGATATTTACAAAGAGAACGATTTTGTCAATAGTCTCTCCTGTTCTATTTGCTTCATTTAATAGAATCGTTGAAGTAAAACTGAATCTGCATGAAGAGGTTAGCACCAGTTTATTGGCATCCCTCAAATGAACTAGAACAACATGGAGTCACCCTTGAGACTCAGTGGTTAAATGTTTTCAGTGGTGTCCTTTACATTGTCCCTGTTTTGACACAGTGATGAATATACCTGTCAAATGCATGGTTCACTGCAAAGCAATTTTGGGTTTTAGATACCGACTTGCATTTTGATGCAAATTACTTGGATTACAGAGTGCTTTTTCTTTGTGCTCTATGACTAATAAATGATTTAAGGTGTAAATTACCAAACATGTATATTTATAATTTGCATTAAAAAGTGTTAACTATAATTAAACAAAAACTTGCTTATAAATGCATATTCATTGCTAATGTGTCCAAAGTGATGCATATTTATTGCTAATGTGTCCAAAGTGATGCATTTTTATTGCTTATGTGTCCAAAGTGATGCATATTCATTGCTAATGTGTCCAAAGTGATGCATATTCATTGCTAATGTGTCCAAAGTGATGCATATTCATTGCTAATGTGTCCAAAGTGATGCATATTCATTGCTAATGTGTCCAAAGTGATGAAAGTGTTACAATCAGAAACATGTACCCCCTAAGTAAAATGGAATTAAATGGTGAAGTTATTCTCATCATTGTTAGCAACAGAATTGGAAACTGATCGATAAAATGTTAGTGTTCCCACCAGTTAGTGGTTTAAGTAGAATAATTTTTATTAAATCTTCATATTGGTAGGCGGTAATATATTATGTAATGGTAATATATTATGTGTCAGGAAAACTGGAATGTAACATCCAGTTTTGAATTTGGTTATGTAATGATGTTTTTATGCATCACTTGCATGCCTATAAGAATGTATCTTTTCATCATAGCACACACAGGCCAATGAATGCGAGGGTACCCCCTCTATCAGAATGGCAGCTTGTTCTTAGATATGCTGAACAATTGTTTTTTTTGTCTAAGTTTTGAATCAATATGAAAGAAGTTTTTTTCACTATCTACCTCAATCATATTTTTGCTGGCAACTACAGTGGTTTATGGCTTACAATTTTGTTTGATTCTCTTTATTGTTCGTGTTCCTATTGAACCATCATAAGAAAAGCCATATCTTGCATCTCTGACACATTATTATTATTATTATTATTATGTAGATGCTTATATAGCGCTTATATTGAGAACAAAACTAAGTGCTTTACATTATTGGGTACAAAGGTGTGTTTTCAATTGCTTCTTGAAATTAATAATGTCACTTGCAGATCTGATGTGGACAGGCAGCTCATTCCAGAGAGATGATCCAGTGACAGCAAAGTTGTAACGACTAACTTGTTTGCTGCCATACTGTCTCCTTATCAGTGGGCCATTAGAGGCAGACCTAAGTCTGGGATCTGGGACATACAGATGAATTAATTCAAACAGATAAATTGGTGCAAGACCATGGAGAATTTTGAAAAGATGAACATAAAGCCTAAACCTGATTCGTCAGTGTACTTTGAGCCAATGCAAATGGGAAATTATAGGAGTAATATGAGATCTTATACCTATGCCACAGATCAGTCTTGCAGCAGTATCTGTTGGAATAGTATGTTTGATAGGGTCTTCGAAACATGTTAACCTGCTTTTTTGAATTTCATTAACATAGAAGATACAGTAGTTAAAGGAACAAAGCTATTTGAACCGTGGACAGTGGTTGACATCAAGTAATATCATGATTTCTGATAGATGTTTGGTACCCTGGGGTAAACCTAGTTTGTCTTATTTGATATATTGTCCTCATATTGGATACTCAGGTGAATAAATTACCATAGTAGCGCAGTAGTATTACATTTGAATTTCAGCTTTGTTCTTTTTGTTTATATGATACTAGGATTAATTGAGTCAAAACACTTCACAGACAAGAATGTTCTACTGGGGATAATTGTTCATAATGTGCTATGTTTGCTCTTAGAGGACTAAGTACAGGTAATTTTGATAAAGAATCAGTTGTCAAACTCATCCACACATAGTAACACATTATTAGTAAATTTCATTGGCAGTTTAATTGCTGTAATCAAGTCAATTTTCTGTCCAAGTTAATGATTTGCTGCCTGTAGTCTTTTAAAAAGCAGTAAAGTAAGACTTTTAGGTTTGGAATGTTGAGGGTAATTAGCAACTTTAGATGTATTACACTCATGAAAAAACTGATTTACCTTGATTTATTCTTTCAAATTTAAAATAAGGTAAGAAAGGAAAAAAATATGAACATGAGAGAGATTTTGTTACATGATGTAGAACAGTGAGAGGTATGCAGGTTGAGTTAAGATACTAATGCTATTCCTTTATTAGCTAGTGTGTACATGCTCATGGTATAAAAACATTGAATTTCATTAATATGCATAGTGGGCAGGGCTTAAAATGATTTTGTTAAAAAGAGCTTGTAATCACAATATATCTAAAGAGTGATAAACTGGATTCAAATCATATTTGGTACACAGATAGCCCATGGTCTCTGGATGTGCCTGATTGGTTTTGGTGGTGATACCATGCATATTAATGAGTAGGCGGGGCATAATGTAAATTTCTTCAAATATGATACATGAGCAACCGTATGTCTGTTTTGCATCATACTTGCTATGATAAGGTTGTTGATTATTGTGCACATGCTAGTGTTGTGTTGTCTATTTTATTGATCTGGTCGTGGCTTATTAATAAATAGCATGGAACAATTATTTCATAATATGCAATGACATGACAGTTAATACCAAACTAGCAAATCAGTCAGCATATGAAAAAAGGCATCAGAACCACAGAACCTTTTGGTTCTGGTCTAAGAAATCAATTATGAGGTAGATAATCCTGAAATGTTTAGAATGCAGTGGGCAAGAAAGATAAAAAAGAACATTTTGGGAGATGAAACATGGGCCCAGGGTTTCTGCAATAGATTGTATTGGGGATGTTGATTCATAGAGATATGATCTCTAAGATATATTTAGCATTACCAAGGTTGGTAGAGGTATAAACTATAGAGTGATGAAATTCTAGTTCAAACTATATAAAGAGTTTGTAAGAGTATAAGAGAAGTTATGTAAATGATTTGAATGCTGACTTCTTCCATGATATAAAAACAAAGGGTAATAAAATACAAAGAAATCAGTGCTACCTACTATGGTTTAGCGCTTATCATACCTGTCTACAGACCACGAGGCCCTGGGTTCAAGCCTGGGTTGGGTAGACACGCCATTGTACCACAACTGGTTATCAAAGGTAGTGGACATTGACTTGGTTGTCGATGTTATGTCTGTCCGTACGTCGTACCTGTGTTCTCGTCCGCGTCGTATTAAGCGTTTCGTGATAGCATTGTTACTATCATAACCGAAAACGCAGGCGACGACCCCGTCATTGTAATTGTGTGTTCACTTGTCATCGTGCAGGGAAATACAGTGGCTTAAGATGGCTAAGAGCTTTGAAATGGTGTGCAAATAATCACATTTAAAGTGTTATGAATGGAGGGTTTCAAGCTAAATCTACAAGTTACACGTCTTTCCTCTTGGGTTTTGAAGTGACCTCAATTTGTTGTTTCAAAATGATCAAGCTTAGATTCATAGAGATTTTACTGATAAGAAATGGGGAAGATTTGAAGTAGAAGAAAACTATACATGTTCTAAAAATACATCCATCAATTATAGGCAGAAATTTGCACATTTCCCAAGGAAAATTTAGAAGCTCTTGTATTGTTTATCATAAAGTAAGTAGCTGTAAGCTGCATGCTCTAATAAAATAAAGCATTTCCTCAGGTTGCAATAAGTGATTGTTATCAGAGCACATTTGTTTTTTGGTCAGAGGTTTTGTTTTTCATAACAGTCTGCTAAATTTAATTTCCAAACAAGAATGTGTACATTCCTGATTACACAAATGTGCAAAGATCGGTTCTTTCTTGTGAGTTTCTTCAACCATTATCAAATGCCCTACTTTTGGGAATTATCATACCTTTAAGGTGCAAAGTTAAATTTAGCAGGTGTAGAGGTGTTGTATAAAGGTAACTATATATAGCTTTATTCATTAAGAACAAAGACTAGTCTATAATAGAATTAACATACATGCACAAGGGATTTGGATGACGATAAACAGGTCAACTAAATGAGGTTTTCTATCACGAAGTAAACACCAATGTATTTGTTAGCATATATCCTTAAGGAATGTTTTTTCCTTGTTCTTAATTTCCTTGAATTGGACCATATTCTTAGTCAGTGAGAAGGACTTCATTGAATGCCGACTTTATTGAAAGAGAAGATGTGAAATCTTAATTTGAGTGCCCACTCAATCATGAACTAAATTCTTACAACATACCCAACTTCTTGGCATTCAGTCAGTACAAAGTTATTTTGATTAATATTTTGTGGTAATGTTGTACTAAGGAATTTGTGTCAGTTTATCAGTTAATATCATGCAAAGTGCATTTCTTGTTGTACACAAAATGCAAGATGTTTTGAGCTGCAAATGTATAACTTTCTATACCAATTTGAAAAAGTCAAAACTATTTATACAGATGTACTTTTATTAGTAGAAGCAAAGATGATAATGAATTTGGATAATGACCACAAAAATGATCAAGATTGTAGCTTCTACAGTAGTAAAGATGGAAAAGGCAATGGTAGTGATGAGGATAGCAATGGTGGTGATTAAAATGTTGGTAGTCATAATGTCATTGGTAATGTTGATGGTGATAATGTCATTGGTGATAATGTCATTGGTTCTGTTGTTGGAAATGATGACATTTATGTTAGTGGCGATGATGATTTTGGTTGTGATGATGACATTGGTAATGTTGATTGTGGTAATGCCATTGGTTGTGATGATGACATTGGTAATGTTGATTGTGGTAATGCCATTGGTTGTGATGACGGCATTGGTAATGTTGATTGTGGTAATGCCATTGGTGGTGATGATGACATTGGTAATGTTGATTGTGGTAATGCCATTGGTTGTGATGATGACATTGGTAATGTTGATTGTGGTAATGCCATTGGTGGTGATGATGACATTGGTAATATTGATTGTGGTAATGCCATTGGTTGTGATGATGACATTGGTAATGTTGATTGTGGTAATGCCATTGG
>JAIGNY010001444.1:77500-215000 GCA_020152595.1 Chiridota heheva
TATTTCCAAATTGATAACAAACTCCATGTTATCCAGCCCACAATCCCGATCAAATCCACCATCAACAACCTTTCTCGATCGACAACGCTCATATTACCCGCCTTAGAATTGGTCACACCTCACTCACTCCCACCTCCTTATTGGTTCCCCAACCCTCTGTAACAATTGCCACTGCATCCTCACAATCCAACACGTTCTCCTTGCTTGCCCCTGTACAACCTTCCCAGAGCTTCCTCGCCCCCACAACTCAATTGCTGAGTTCTTCCAGAAAATCCTCCAGATAAAATAATCTCCTTCCTTCAGCATGCATCCTCTACAACCATATTTAATTCTCCTCTTCCACCCCCTCTTTACTTTGTTTTTGTTTTACCCATGCACCTCCTCTCTCGATCACAGCTTTCTGGCTTTTGTTCTTGAATTTCTCTCATTCTCCCCCTGGTCTCTTTCCTTACTACCTCTAAAATGATCTGACCTCTCAGGCACAATTTGACCTTCGTTGTCGTGGTGCCGTTAAGACCTCATCAAACAAACAAACAAAACTCTATAGGTCTGTAGGCTCAAAAATAAGGCCTTCTGTCTCCCAATATAAGTTGGGGTCAATACTAAATTAAATAAGGTCAAGAATATATTTTTGAACTTATTCAAACTTTGATAATTCATTAAACACTGCTTTTAGCATATGCCATAGCTAAAAGATCATCCTTTTTGTATACTCTAAAAATATTTTTGCACAAATAAGACAATTTTCTTCATTATCTTTCCAAAACATATTTCATTGGCTATAGTTTTAAAAGTTTACACCATGGAAACTGTCAATTAATAATACATTCTTCGTATGTATGAAAAATCTGTACAAAATAAATCTGTACAAAATCACTTTAAAATGCAGGTAGGCCCCAAAATAGGCCTTCTGAGAAACCCTCAATTCAGCTTATGTCTACTTCTTTGAATCCATTTTGAACTTACAGGTATTCAAAACTTTGCTACATAACCACTGCTAAACATACCATAGCTAACAGGTCATGAATCATTTAAGTTGATTACCAGCTCTTTGTTAAAGTATTGCAATCAGTGAATAATTAAATAAATTTAACTACGGTATTTCTAAATCCACCAAACTCTAATGTCCTCATCATTTGGAAGCACACACTGCATTGTGAGTCCTGGTGTTAATAAATTTGAACAATTTCTTACAAAACAGACAATCTTCTCTCAATTTCCTAGTATTATTTAGATAAGATTGGCAATCATTAAAACATGATGAAGAACAGTCTTAACAACTCTATAATGGAGAATAAAAAGAATGAAATCTCACTTACATGTACATGTAGGCCTACTTAAAATTCTCCATCTTGCTTGAAGAGCAAACTAAACTACATGTAATAAAGTGCCCTTTTCAAATAACAAACTTATTTACAATGGAAGCTTACAATTGGTTGAAATATCATTATTCATCATTCAGATACTGGTCATGCAGGGAGGTACATTACATGCAAGGTCAGTTTTAACATGGATGACCAAACAAAGGGTATTTTCAAAATTATGCAAAGATTGAATGGAGGAAATGTTTACAATTATAGACTATAAGTAGAAGACTGAATTGTACCTGCAGGAATTCAAGAGGCCATGGTCCATTGCACAGAACATAGAGGCATGAAAATGCAGTTTCTGAAACTTTGAAAGGTCTATTTTTAGGGCAATAAGTGATGTTAATAAAGGACACTGTGCTGTGCAAATAGAATACTTTGATAGTGATGGAAGTAATAAATAGAGTGTAAGTGATGAAACAGATAGGAGTGACAATCAGTAAAAATAATAGTAAAAATATTGAAATTTTAATAATCTTGATCTATACTCTCATATATTATATCATATTTCGGCCGATATGGTCAGTATAAAATTATGGAAATAACTGAAAATAACAGAGGTACTAGACCTCTCCACTTATAACAAAACTCAAACTCACCCTAATCTCTTCATCAATCTCCACAACCAAATCAAAGACCAACTCTCAAATTACACCTCCATCTATACTGATGGCTCCAAGGAAGGCAACAAGACAGCTGCTGCTGCCATCATCCAAGACATCACCCTCAGTAGCAGACTTCCTGACCACTCATCCATCTTTTCAGCCGAGGCTAAGGCCATTCTCCTCGCCCTCAACTTTATTGAGTACTCTCCTCTTAGTCACTTTGCCATTTTCTCTGACTCAAAGGCTGTTCTTACTTCATTACTCAATCTTAAATGGGATAACCTCACCTGCCACCTCCTCCTCCGGAAACTCTTTTCTCCCACCCTCTGCAGGAAAAGTGTTCTTTTCTTCTGGATACCCAGCCATGTTGGCATCCCTGGCAATGACAGGGCTGATACAGCCGCTAAGCTTGCCCTTAACCTCCTCCCTTCCCCTTTTCCCAAAACCTTCTCTGACATCAAACCGCTTATCGCTTCTCTTGTTCGTGACCGCTGGCAAACCTTATGGAACTTCCAAATTGATAACAAACTCCATGTTATCCAGCCCACAATCCCGATCAAATCCACCATCAACAACCTTTCTCGTATCGACAACGTTGATATTACCCGTCTTAGAATTGGTCACACCCACCTCACTCACTCCCACCTCCTTATTGGTTCCCCTCAACCCCTCTGTAACAATTGCCACTGCATCCTCACAATCCAACACGTTCTCCTTGCTTGCCCCCTGTACAACCTTCCCAGAGCTTCTCTCGCTCCCCACAACTCAATTGCTGAGTTCTTCCAAAAAAATCCTCCAGATAAAATAGTCTCCTTCCTTCAGCATGCATCCCTCTACAACCATATTTAACTCTCCTCTTCCACCCCCTCTCTACTTTGTTTTTAGTTTTACCCATGCACCTCCTCTCTCGATCACAGCTTTCTGGCTTTTGTTCTTGAATTTCTCTCATTCTTCCCCTGGTCTCTTTCCTTACTACCTCTAAAATGATCTGACCTCTCAGGCACAATTTGACCTTCGTTGTCGTGGTGCCGTTAAGACCTCATCAAACAAACAAACAAACAACAGAGGTACACGTACTTAACAATGTTGGAGTAATTGCTTAGTTCCTGTATTTGCTTCTCTTGTCATATGGATCAATAGGATTAATGGTCAGGGTGGTAAATAGGATCATGCATAAGGAGCTATCATTTTAGATAATGACTATTACCTGCTAATATCTTATTAATTTCTTGTTCACATTTGTTTGTGTCAGGTACTTGAATGTAATTGTAAGTTTCCATTAGAATTTGCAATGAATAAACCATACAGGTAAGGTTTGCTTCCAGCAGTATAACAGACTAGTAGCTTGGGCAAGCTTGCAAAATCCATGTTGGCTCACATAATCAACCTAACAATAAAGTAATGTTAGCTTGTGCAAGCCTAGTTTTGACGTACTTTTCAATATCAAAAACTGTTTTGGCAATAAGCTTGTTTCTATATGACGACGATTGAGCTCTTCTATTCAACAACATTTTTGACGAGCTCATCAACATTTAGATGTGCTAGCGATATGAGTTAGATGAGCTTGTCTAAATATTGACAAGCTCATGGCGAGCTTGTCTAAGTTTTGATGAGCTCTCTGTGAGCTTGTCATAAGTTTTGAGGAGCTTGCGACGATTTCGTCTAAGTATTGACAAACGTGTCTAAGTTTTCGCAAGCTTATCTAAGTTTTGACGAGCTCACAACAATCTCGTCTAAGTATTGACGAGCTGGCGATGAGCTCGTCAAAGTATTGACAAGCTCGTCTAAGTATTGACAAGCTTGCGACAAGCTCGACTAAGTACTGACGAGCTCGGCAGAGCTTGTCTAAGTTTTAACGAGCACGCCTAAGTATTGACAAGCTTGCGACAAGCTTGTCTAAGTATTGACGAGCTTGCGATAAGCTTGTCTAAGTTTTAATGAGCTCGTCCAAGCTCGTTTCTTAATGAGGAGCTTGTTGCGAGCTCATTTTTTTGTGTAAGGGTAGGTTCATCCTCTACCACTTAAACTTCTACTTGTAATAGAGAGCTTCTAACATCCTTATATCTTTCCTCTTTACAATCCATTAAAGAGAGGGTTATCCCTTGACTCTTTCATGTGAAAAAAGCTGAACACGCTCCTTTATTAGAAATCCTAGTTTCTCATCCTCTGTCTATAACAGACAGCCTAGTTTTTACCCACCATCTGTATTAGAAAGCCTAGTTCTTATGCAACCTCTGAACCTGTAACACTATAAATAAAGGCCACCTACATATACAGCTCACGTGAGATGCGTCTTAAGTTCAGAAGCAATGGTGGAACTGTGGCTCAGATATCAAGTGTATATAAAAGTGCAATTAATTAATTAAGTTATAAGTATCCACAAATATACATCCATATTTAAAAACTCCTCGAGGATAAAATGGTGAAGTCTTGAAAATATCACACGTGTAACTCAGAGGTAGAGTTACATAGCGTTGTACAAAGTCATGCTGGGACTAAGATCAGCGGAAGAAGAGAGTGTTTTCTTTTGATGAAACAGTTTATAGACAAACAAAAAACCTTTGTACAAGAAGATGAAATGGGGGTAGTTGAACAATGGCTGTATGCTACATAGCTCCCTCCTAGAGTATTGAAAATAATTGATGCACCCTAAATAAACAAAAAGGAAAACTTTACGTCACCCTGCTCAATAGGCATTTAGGCCAATGGACCTGGTGGCCTGAACGTGTGGTTCTAGTGGGTGCTGTCGGCTTGATTGGAGAAGTTGGATTAATGTCCTTGTGATGTGGAGTGGGCGAAACAAGTGGTAATGGAGGAGATACCAGTGTAGAAGCTGGAGCATCCGCGAGGTAAGCAGGCTTGATTCTGTCAATTGAAACTGATTCTTCCCGACCTTGCATATCGATTTAAAAAACTTTATCTCCCTGCTTGATAACCTTATATGGGCCGTGATAAGGTGGTTGCAAGGGTTTGTGCACTGCATCGGTGCATAGTCAGATGTGTACAGGACTGCAGATCCTTGTGTAAATAAGTTGCCCTGCTGACTGTTTTTGTCTGAAAAGGACTAACTTTGCACATGATATCTTTAAGACGATCAACGTTCGGAGATGGATCTAATGCATTACAATGTTTTGGAACAATGAGCTGACCTGGCAAGGCTAAAGGAGTTCCAAAAACCATTTCAGCGGATGAAGACTGAGAAACACACTTAAGTGCGGAGTGAATGCCTAGAAGAACTAATGGCAACACTTCTGTCCAATGCATATTATCTGCATGAGCTTTGAGAGCAGTTTTCATCTGCCGATGGAAGCACTCCACGAGGCTGTTGGCCTGAGGATGATAAGATGTAGTTTTGATGCATGTAGAACCAAGTAGTTTGTTAAGGTTCTGAAACAAATTGGATTCAAACTTGGCTCCTCTGTCAGTCGTTATAGTAACAGGTACGCTGAACATAGAAATCCAACGCTGAACAAAAGCTTTTGCGACTGTTTCCGCAAGTATATTTGTAATAGGAATAGCTTCCGGCCATCATGTAAAGCGATCAACAATGGTTAGATGTATGTAAAACCATCTGATGGAGGTAACGGACCTACATTGTCCATACAAATATTCTCAAAACGAGAGCTAGGTGGTGCAAAGGTTTGTAACGGTGCCACATTGTGGCGATGAGCCTTCAGCCTTTGACACGCTAAACAAGTTTTGAACCAACTGTTAACATCCTTTTTGATACCTGGCCAAGCAAACATTGTAGTGGCAAACTGAGTAGCACATGAAGCAGGATGAGAAAGTGAATGTAATGAAAGACTTGTTGTCTAAATTCCTTTGGCTTATTTGGTTTTGCATGACAAGTGGAAACATCACAAGTTATTGTTGCATCTGCGAATGGTAAAGGTATATCTTCAAGCTTTAAAGATAAATTACATAGGCTTAATAGCTCTTTATTATCCTTTTGCTTGGAAGCAACAGTATGTCACTCATGTCTACAGCTACACAGGCTGAAATGGCCTAAACATTGCGAGACAAGGCATCTGTGACTACATTCTCTTTGCCTTTGATGTGTTTGATGTCAGTGGAGAACTGGAAAATAAAATCATAACTGACTAATCTCTCTTGGCGAATATCTGTCAGATTTCGCTGATAAAGCATATGTTAATGGTTTATGATCAGTGAGGATATGAAAAACACGCCCTTCAAGATAATGTGGGAAATGACGAATAGCAATGTAAATGGCAAGTAACTTGCGACCGAATGCACTATAACGGGTTTCGCTTGTAAACGCTTGGAAAAGAAAGCAATTGGTTGCCACTTGTCTCCGACAAACTGCTAAATCTGAGGCGTCAGTGACTAACTTCAATGGAACATCTGAACTGTATAAGACAACATAGTAGAAGTAGCTGAAGCTTGCTTTAAGTCTTGAAAAGCTTGTAATTGAATATCATCAAGCTGAATTGCTTTGTTTTTGACTTTACCTGCCAGCATGTCAGTGAGAGGTTTCGCTATGTGTGAACAAGATGGAATGAATCCACGATAAAAGTTCACCAAGCCTAAGAATTCGCGTAATTTTCATAGGCTTTCTGGTGACAGAAATTGCTGCACTGCGGAGACTTTGTCGAGCAATGGAGTTATCCCATCTTTTGCGATGTTGTGACCTCAAAATTCTAGTGAGTCAATACAGAAAATACATTTTACTTGGTTATTGACCACTCCATATTGATCACTTTATATTGATTTAACTATTAAGGAGAGTCCCCACATTGGTGAACTCGACGTGATACTTGGGATGACGTGGTATTCTTTGCCAGCTTTTCATCCCATTTTTTGAATTTTATTGTTCACATCGCTTGTGATCTAGGGGAAGCTACTGTAGCGGTTTGGTACTTCCCCCACCCCGTTCTTTCATGCTGTGTGAAACTTTCATTTTACATGCCTATTGTGGTCTAGGTTCAGTAAGACCTTTGCTGTTTATTCTGTTTGCGGGCCACATGTTGTTGATCTCATTCCTGGCGGTGGCAGAGAAGAGACAACGCACAGCTAAGTTGCTTTGCTGTATCCAAGTTGCTTTGCTGTATGCTACATAGTTCCCTCCTAGATTATTTAAAATAATCAATACACCATAAATAAACAAAATTCCTTTGTACAAGAAGATATAGAGGGGGTAGTTGAACAATGGTTGTATGCTACATAGCTCTCTCCTATGGGAGAGAATGCAGCTAACATGAGATGCATCTTAAGTTCGGAAGCGATGGGTGAAACGCTGGTTTAGATCTCGAGCTTATATAGAAGTGCAAGTAATAAATTAAGTTAAAAGTATCCACAAATATATATTCATACATAAAAACTCCTCTGGGATAAAATGGTGAAGTCTTGAAAATGTCACACGTGTAACTCAGAGGCAGACTTACATAGCGTTGTACAAAGTCCTGCTGGGACTAAGACCAGAAGATAATGTTTTCTTTCGATGAAACACTTTATAAACAAACAAAAAAATCCTTTGTACAAGAAGATAAAGAGGGTAGTTGAACAATGGCTGTATGCTACAAACCCACACCATCATACACATTGCTTGGGCAGTACATAAATAATATTTTTTGTGATGAATTTTCATGCCCCCTTCAGTTTTTCACTCATAAGTGCATTTATCACTCCTTCGAACTCAGCAAAACAAATATGATTTGATTGTAAAATGGTTTACTTTATGAATGTATTAAGAACTATGGCAATGCCTTTTGTGTATATTTTTGAAAGATGTAGGTGATCTTGTACTATAGCGAGGTTGTTTCTCCTCAGCCTTAGCTTAGGCCTTGTCTTTGGCATTAAGAACAGAAATACATTTTCAACTCTTAAGTGAACATCCTTACAAGAGACCTTGAAGAAAAGCCTGAATCAGTTGTCTGTAGGATGGTATGGATATAATGTCATCCTTAACAACAGCTTAGCCGGCAAGACAAAGACCTGAACACTTTGTGATTTACCTCAGCAGTTTGTGACAGTGAATTCTGTCACCCCCCCCCTCCCTCCACACACACACACACACACCAGTTTCTAAGTTTCCCAGTTTCTTCTTACCCATAACATGAACCTGCTATGTCCTCACCTTTGCCTTTGAGAGCGGTTCTTTAGTCCTTCAGAGTTGCCCGATAGTGGGGTGGAGTAGTCAAAGAGTGCTGCACACTGTGAAGAACATAACATTGAGGTCAAAAATGATACTGCAGTGTAAATATTTGGCCAAATCTTACATTGTTATAGGAAAATTGTAGCTGCAGTATTTTCAAGTAAGAAAAGGACACAAATTTCTTTACCTGCTTATGAAGATGACTTCAAAGCCTATCAATAAACTACTTCAATTCCACCTGTTAGGTGACATGTATATGTTGTAGCTGCTTCTATTAATCAACTATTTAGATAAGCTATTGATTGTTACACATAATGTTTTAATTTGCTTCTAACATATTAAAGAGAAATACAGACAATGTTGAGTATTGACTTGTTATCATGCCAGAATTTTCTTTGACAATTTTCAAAAGGTACACAGATGTTTGAATGTTTTGCTTGACAGCAAGTTCATGTAGTGTATAGTGCTCAAACTGTGTCATCACTTTCACCCTTCAGGAAAGTGACAAGGTTGTGTGCACCCACATACTGCACGAAGATCCCTGGAATACATTCTCTCTCATCTTGCCTATCTATGGCAGCATTATATTTATCAGTGCTTAAACAACTGCAAAAAGTCCAAAATTGAAGTTTCTTGCATTTTATTTTCTGGAAATAAAAAAAGAAAATATTTTGTCAGTGTTCTTCAAGCCCTATATTCAATATTGGCATTAGTTTGGTAAGTGTAAAAGCCTTGCATGACACACATTATTTAACAATTGATTACTGCCGATAAATTAGGTTCAGGGGACATGGTATATCAAAAACATTATTATTTTTAAAATGTGAGGTATTTATTATAAAGGTTTTCATCTAAAATACTTCCAAACACTTGCAGATTCAGTCAATTAATACACCTAAATGCATAGCACAGCTACTGATGGGGTGCTCTTCCGTTGTGTTATGACATCAATTGATAAAACATTTCGAGTTTGTATCATCAAGACTTTTTATTCCCTGTAGTTGTTGAAGTTTTAACCAATTTTCAATTAAAACGTCAGTCACATCTTTCGCACGTCTTAATCTGAATTCTTATAAGCTTCAGTTACGAGTAAACGTTTTATCTTTTAGCCTTTTAGAGTGAAAAGGAAATAAAAAGTATCTGTTATCAACTAAAGTGACATGGCAGCTCCTCCAGATAAGGCACTAGCAATTCATTTGGGAAAGAAATGTTATGAGATCAATTTTTTTCAAGAGAAACAGATTTTCAGATTCATATGAAGAAAATAAAACAAATGTACCCTGCAGGAAGCTTGAGTGAACTTGGTGAAGTATATTACTATCTACACCCAAGGGACAGTTTGACCTACATTTGATCATAGATACTTTGTGATGTATTGTCTCCATACATTTGTTTGAATAAATAACTAAGCTTTTGGTTTGTTTAGAACAAATACAGCATGTTACATGACTCTGGGGTAAGCAGAGCATAAAGAAATTTACGAGACATGCAGGAAGCCCTGAAATGATCTACAATTTCAATATGTTGTGCATGATCCAATTATAGGCAAATCCCTGCTTTTGATAAAACGAGGGAAATGGGTCAAACAAAGCAGGTGTGTACATACTGGTTATTCTACAAATCCAATTTGTATGCATCCCTCGTTGGGATGATCTACTTTCCTTTGATATGTTACATAGCTGGTTTGTAACATGCCTTATTTAACATTAGATTTATTGTGGTTTGTCTAATTAGATCTGGAGACCTGTATTTCCTAAATTAATCATTCAATTTGCCATTGATAGTCTTCAACTTCCTTGCTTTTCTTTTTCTGTTTCTTTATTTGTCATGGATAGTGCAAATAGTTATTTTGTGAATATATATGCTTTGGCAATGGTGTATCCAACTGCTTTTCACTTTGCAGGCAAGTTGGGATATAGCATCTTTACCCCATATGATGGGATGTCATCTGGATTGCAGGTCTGATGGCATATGGGTCATGGTGGAATAGCCTCTGGAATTTCATGTATGATATCCTGTAGGGAGGGAAGTAACATAGTATGGTATGTGGAACAGAGGGTGGGATGGCAGGTGTGACAGAGGGTGGAAAGCATGTATTAGCGGCGAGGGGAATTGTATCATTTGCGATGTCGGATTTGGTATAGATGATTGACCCCACTGGTGTGAAATCATTTTTTAAGCCAGGTCCAACCAATGGCTCTCTATCCAGATTATTATAGCTCACAGTTTCTTCATAGTTACAATTAACGGCCTCAGAACATTTTTGAAGTTGGGGAGGGGGCAAACATTTATTGGCATGGGGTCCAGGGGGCAAAACCCTCCCAAGGCTCTGCAGTTTTAGTGCATTTGTTGCTAAAAAATAGGTCCTACATTTAACATAATTTTGCATATTGCAACTCTTACAAATTCAATCAAAAGTTGAAGATAACAACCCAACAGGGCAAAAACATTGTGAGAGGATTTCACCTTTCCATTTGCATGCATGCATGCTTCCTGCCCGGTTGGCCCAAAAGAAAAATTGAAAAATTATTCAAATCAAACTGAAAAAAATGGAGGGAAATTTTGTAAGATTATTGGGAATTTGGGTAGAATTTGGCCTCATTTTCCCAAAGTAAACAACATCAAATCCCGAAAAGTGACTCTAATTTCCCAAAAATGAGCAATATTAAAATTTGATGATAATTAAAGGATATTTCCCGAAAATAAAACAAACTGCCTGAAAACGTAGGAAATTCAATGAAAAGTGAAGAAAATGTTCCTAAAATTGAAGAAAATTGCCTGAAAATTAGGAAATTTTCAGAAAATTAAAGGCTATTTCGCGAAACTTTCACTGAGATTAGCAGCAACTTTTCATTTTTAAGGTCACTTGGTTGAAGCGTTTACTCATTAAGAAGTAGATAACATAGCTGTACAGAAGTATTACTGTCTAAAGCGACAAAGGAAACTTGTAGTGATTTCTGCATCAATTAGATTAATTGTTTTCTTACAAAACTATTTTGATTTGCATCATGTATCTGTAAGTCTATGATCATCTGAATGAGAATTAAGTAATTTGTTCCAGTGATTTAATTTTCTTATTAAAAGAAAAATATTGTGTCTTAATGATACATTTGTAACTTCTAAGTTGGGGGAGGGGGCAAACAAACACTTCTGAATAGTTGGAGGGGCCATGGCCCCTTGCCCCCATCCCTCCGCTTCCAGCACCTATGGTTAAAATTAGTAATTTAAAATCCTCAGTTCACGACATCATTCAGTTATCCTTAGTACAGCCTAGTGATTGTACCATTTCCTGCTTGTATCATCCGAGCTATACCCTTCAAAGAAGATCACGATTAATATAACTAAGGCATATCAAAACACCTACAAGTATTCGTTCTTTATCCACATTATATCAATCTGTAAGCAGCTACCAATCACAGTATACAGTAGTTAAGCTCTTTCTGTTCGTCAATTTCAAGTCTTGGCTCTACCGGTACGGAGGGAGATGTCACCCATCTCTACCCACCTGAAGCTCTAAGCTGACAAGGATTTTGATGTGCACCAATGATTGTTGCATGTATATATTTTGAGCACCCCAAGGCACTTCTGCACAGCCCATCCCTCCAAGGACAAGCAAGCTTTTTTCATGGAGTACAAGATTAAAGACACAAGCTTTCCGGTATTGACAACGTCCACATTACCCGCCTTAGAATAGGTCACACCCACCTCACTCACTTCCACCTCCTTACTGGCTCCCCATCCCCCCACCCACTCTGCAACAATTGCCATTGCCTCCTCACAGTCAAGGGCCTAAATCCTGGGGGATGGGGGTATATATTCCCCACTTTTGAAAAGGTGGAATAGTATGTACCATTATCCCCCTACTTTTGCCGACGATACCGCCCCCAAATTTTCAATTACTAAAATAAATACTTTTTGCTACTTCTGTTATTTGCTTGAGAAATTGGAAACGATTACTATATAACACAAAACAATAAATCATAAATCAAGAAAATACATACTTTCATCTCAATTACCACAAGATAATAGTTATCCTGACTATTGTCATGTGATACAATTTTGTAAATTCTGATTTCCGAAGTTTCTTGATGTGACCTTAAACTAACGATACTTAACAACTCAAGGGCTCTTGTGTTTCATGCGATACAAGACGCAGCATTAATTTCTATGACAAGTGATGCATTTGCTCATTACTGCAATGACCAGTATTACTTTACCCAGGCCCGCCAAAGGGACGTGTGTATGTGTGTGTGGGGAAGCGGGGGGGGGGGGGGGATTATTTATCTCGCATTCAAAAGTCTAAATTGAATAAACCTTTTTTGTTATGAAGAATGACTTTTAATTATTTTGGATTTGAATTTCATCCCAAGAGTACAGCCTATTACTGTTTTCTACGGCTTTTAGAGGTAAATGTGTTTGGACCCTAAGCAGGTTTTGATGTTATTTTGGGGTCAATTTTAGCCCTCAAATATTAAATATTCCAGGAGCTTCCTGGGGCTTCGCCCTCTGGATCCTCACCGGGGGCCCTTAAGCCCCACGGCTAATGGTGAGCGCTTTGCGCTGGCATTACCACTAACATGGCGAACTAGTCCTCCCACAAAAATCATCCCACACCATATTGAATATGGATCTACACCCTTGCTCACAGTCCACCACGTCCTCCTTGCCTGCCCCCTGTACAACCTCCCCAGAGCTTCCCTCATGCCTGTCCCATGTACACCTCCCCAGAGCTTTCCTCACCCCTCACAACTCCATAGCCGAGCTCTTCCGGAAAATATCCCTGGATAAAGTTATCCTTCCTTCATCATGCCTCCCTCTACAACCATATTTAGTCCTCTCCCAACCCCTCTACCTAGGTTTACCCCCTTTTTTAACACCCCTGCCCTTTCTCTTTCGATCCCAGCTTCCTGGCTCTTCGTCCCATTCTTCTCTCAGACTCCTATTTGCTTAGGCTCTGGAATGATCTAACCGTTAAGCCCTCATCAATCAAACAAACAAACACAAGCTTTCAAATCAAATTTTTGTGTGAGTTTGAAGAAGGAAAAAAAAATCAGTCATTCGGGTTGTAGACCTGTGCTATAATAAATCATATGTCTCTGTGCAGTAACAAACAAATCAGTCTAGACTTGATCTATTCGTTAACCAAGAGGGCAGCAGCTCTTTCATATGACCGTAGTGACCAATTGTGGTATCTGTTGTATTTTGGTGCATACTGTCGTCTTGACGGAAACATGCCCTCTTGTTTAAAACCAACCTTTCTTTCCTGTACAAAACACACAGCATTGTAATAGCTCCAAAGTTATGAGGTCACTGGAGCAAAAACTGTACTCTCTCAAACAATAGACCTGCTCTCACAACCAGTATGAATGACAGCTTGTCAAATGCAAGCCTCCATCATGGATCCGGCTTTCCATGAATGGGATACGTTCTGGAAGAGACAGCTTCACACACACACACAAGATTTACAAGGATGTTTAAAAGAGATTATGCGAGTTCCGAAATTCAACAGGTTTAGGAGACCATGCAGTGTTATAGGCCCCTATGTTTGTTGTATAACTTTCAAGTTCATTTCTTTTCTTTACCCAACCAATCAATATTTTCTTTCCACAGGTCATATGATCGTTCATGAGTTCATGATAAACAAAGAAAAACAAAAGAAAAATATTGCCTTAAGTCTTCTTTTTTTCATTTGAGTAAACAAAACTAAACGAAACATTTGCTTCGATGGTATATTTTTCTTATAATATACCAGCCTTACCAGCCTACCCAGAAATCCCTGAAGAAATCATTATTAATCATTATTAATTCTAGTTTACCCACTCAATTCATTCCACATCCTGATGTAATATTTGATTTCTTCTAATGAAATGTGTATTCCATATGATCACTCCATCAGGATTAAAAAATAATAAGAATTATCAGCGTACAGGCTTGCCGTCTCCTTGCTCCGTCACAGCGTAACTATATATGCAACGCTAAATTAGACCCCGGTACCGTCCCTATTTAACATACATGTAGCTAGTTCTCCCAGTTAGAATCCACGTATAACAATGTGTGTATTATTCGTTTTGACATGTTGGGTGTGGTGGAATTTTCCATCTTCAGACATGTTCAGACATGATCCAACCCATTTCCCTTTTATGGTTATATTCCCCCCCTTAAGACAAAATTTCTCTCGTATATTAACATACAAGGACCTGGGCAGTGTTTCACAATGTATCGTTGGGCGTTGATGTAAATAAGTCCCTCTTGAGAACTCATGTTCAGAAAATATCCCCGTATAATGACCCCTTTTCCTTACAATTTATTTTGAAAGTTTAGCAAAAAGAAGAAAGAAATTTCCGACTTTGTTTTGCTTTTGACTTTTCATCAAAATTGGTATTGTTTAACTCAGGTGCTAAACCAAAGACCAACTATAACCATGCTGTAACATTGCATCACGACGACGAAATAATATTATATTCTTCCACGTGGCAAATATCATAACATAGTGTGAAATTGCGCAACAAGCCTTTGGTGATAATAATTTCCAGATGGTTGAGAAATATCCAGGGCAGAACATAGGTCACTTGATAAAGGTGAAATAATGGTTACCATGGAAATTTAAGCTAGTTGTAAGCAGTGTGAGTGCCTGGATTCTAGACTGAATATTGACCGGGGAGTTGCCATTTAGATGGCAGCTCCCTGGATTGACCCAAGAATTTCTATTAAAGCAGGGTCGATGGGGTTTAGTGCCCCTTCCCCAATATTTTTCATAAATGTTACTTCGTCTGTCAATTAACAATTCCCCCCACCCCCTCAATAACAAGATTAAAAAATTTCGCCAAAAAATGGTGGAACACATTTTGGTAGAGGGTGGGTGAAGTTATAAGTATAAAATTGGTAGTTTGTTCTTGCCCCCCCTCCCCTCCTGACGGGGACGATGGTTACTTTTCCAGTATCACCCTCACATACAAAGCCATCCATGGTCTTGCTCCAAATTATATTTCCAACTTACTCACCTTACAATTAAAAACTCGCTCACTCAGATCTAACAGTGCTATTCTCCTAAAGCCGCCAAAAATTAACACCAAGACTCATGGTGAACGTTCTTTTCAATCTGCAGCCCCCAAACTCTGGAACATTCTCTTAATCTACATCAGAAGTGCCCCTACTTTAGATATTTTTAAGAGTGTATTGAAAACACACCTCTTCATAAGTTACCCTTATTGGACCTTGTAACTTTATCCTGCTTATATCTTTTTAAGTATGTTTTTTTGTTCTCTTACTGTTTGTATCGTAAGGTTTTCTCATGTTATATTTGTTTATGTAAAATGCATTGAGACCGTTTGGTATAATGCGCTATATAAAAATGTATCATTATTATTATTATTATTATTATTATTATCACGTTGTGCCATTACTTTATTTCTTATTCTTATATTCATTTTGCTTTTCAAACAATCGTGGGGTAAGGGGAGTCCGTATTTTACTGCTGACTTCTTGACAGTTGGGGATATTTTGAGAATTTCATTTCTCATCAGTTGGTATCATCAAATTGCCCATCACCCCCTTGTTACCTCAATGATCTACTCGGATCAGTTAGCATCACCTGTTGAGTCACACGTTATATTTCATACAAAAATTGCTTATAACTTTTGTTACAAGCATATTTATTTTATGAATGTTTGTTACGGCCAGCCCGTAAACACGATATCTCAAGAACAATAATTACAATCCGCGACAAAAGTACTTGACACCTTTTTTCATTCCCCTTCTACCCTTTTTTAATGTTAAAATCAAATTTCAGCTCTCCTTTGTGTCTCCTTTTTGGCTCGCCGAGAAACGAACAACATTGAAACGGGGGGGAGGGGGAAAAGTGTCAAGTATTTTGACGCGGATTGTAGATTCATGTCATATGTGGTAGCCCATTGTCTGTAGATGTGCCCTATTGTTTTTTGATGGTGATGTCATGCATATTAATGTGTAAGCGGGGCTAAATGTAAAAATCTTGAAACGATCATATTTTAGCAACCACATGTCTGTTTTGTTTCATATTTGGTATAATTATGATGTTAGCTGGTGTGTACATGTTCATGATGTAAAAACATTGAATTTCATTAATATGCATAGTGGACAGGGCTTAATATTATTTTGCTGAATAGAGTTTGTAAACAGGGTATCTCAAGAATGGTCAACTGGATTCATGTCATATTTGGTACACAGATAGCCCATAGTCTGTAGTTGTGCCCAATTGTTTTTGGTATTGATATCATGCATATTAATAAGTGGGGCAGGGCTTAAAGTGAAAGTTTTGTAAAAGTGATAAATGAGCAACTGTATGTCTGTTTTGTTTCATATTGGGCATGATAATTTTGTTGGTCATTTCGTACATGCTTATGTTATCAGCAGATGTCATTGATATGCATGGTGGGCATGGCTTAATGTGAATGTCCTACATGTAAAGTAAACATACTGCATCTCATGAACGACATATGAGATTTACACTACATCAGGGGTCATTACTGTACAGATGTTCTGATGTTGCGGTAATGATGTCATGAAAATTAATGAGTAGGTAGGGCTTACTGACAAATTCTTGAAATTAGGCCTATGCAATGACCTGACAGTTAATACAAATTTTGGAAATCAGTGCACTTATGAAAAGAAAAAAAAAAGCATCGGAACCACAAAACCTTTTGGTTCTGGTGTCTCTGCATTGCACTACCTTACCAGTGTAATTTATTCTTCATTGTTAATATTTCTACCTTTTTATGAAATTTATTTTTGACTTAGGCAAATAAACATTATAGTCCTGATGGGTACATGAGGGTAGGGGGGATATTGTACACCAAAACTGTAGATGGCACGTGTCATGAGCAATAGGCCTATGTTGTTACAATTTAATGTACTTTATAATGGTTTCTTTAAATTAACATGTTTTTTATTGTCTAAAACTTATGTGAAATATCAGCTATGCCTTTTAATCATTGCACTACCTTATCGATATAATTTATTTTTCATTGTTGATATTTCTACCTTTATATGAAATATATTTTTAGCAAAATTGGCCCGTTTATGGCAACAATTAAAAACTTAAGCAAATAAACATTATATTTCTGATGGGTACTTGGGGAGGGGGCTGGGGATATATTGTACACTAAAACTGTAGACAATGCTTGCCACGAGCAATAGGCGAATGTTTAAAACGTTAAACAAAATCTTTAGTGTTTAAAACGTTCATGAAAAATTGGAGATGCATAGCTTAATTAAACTTGCCATTATCATTATTACTTTATTGTTACGGCAATAACACAAAAAAAAAAATTAGGAGGGGGGGGTGGGGAGGGGGAGAAATCATTTTGAAATAAACAGATGAATGCACATTTAATACAAGTTGCTTGTCACCATTCCTATTTAATTCATTAAGTTTCTTTCTTCATTCATATTTTCCCTTAGATTTGCAATGACCCCCCTTTTTGAATTCTAAGATAAAGATATATATTTGATTAGCCCAAAGCGAAGCCTCTTTTATTAAGACCCCATTCTCTCCCCTTCCCCGCCATATACCCCTGCCATCCACCCCCGCCATATACCCGTCATTCACCCCTGCCATATACCCACCATCCACCCCTGCCATTTGCCACCCACCCTGCCATATACCCACCATCCACCCCTGCCATCCACCCCTGCCATATACCCACCATCCACCCCTGCCATCCATCCCCGCCATCCACCCCTGCTATCCACCATTGCCATCCACCCCCGCCATCCACCCCTGCTATCCACCACTGCCATCCACCCCATCATTTCTATTAAAGTTCATTCATATTTTTCCTTAGATTCGCGATGAACCCCTTTTTGAATTTAAAGATAGAAATACATATTTTATAAGTTCGAAGCGAATCCCATCTTAATCAGAACTCCTTCCCTCCCCCACTCTACCCAAGGTCATTCACCCATAGTCTTCTCATACCAGAAGTCTGAAATTCCCAACGATAGAGTTACTCTGAGATAAGTTAGAGTGTATGAACCCTGACAGCACCAATCCCATGGTAACTGAAATTAAATTCTCCAGCTCCAACATGAGTTTTGAAATATGATACATCACTCAGCGATAAGCAAAGGCGTGACTTGGATGATCTTGACTTCAACAGTGCACTAATTTGTATAGGTGTGGCTTAAGTAAGCGTTAGCTGATCTGGCAGTCTGCCAGTGAGACTACTACACGCTATACCCACAAACTCTGCTTGAGCTTTTCAACACGTGTGGGCTTAAATGTTTTCAAATATTTTTGTATCTTTTGTGGTGTAATTTTCCCTGTTATATTGTCATTCATGAGGAAAGAATTAAGTACATTACACATATCTTGATACATGTACAGTACTACTTTAAGTGCAGAAAACGAAAGTAATCTGGTAATTACTTAGCATTATCTTAAATGTCGTAGAAGGGTATCATAAAACGAGGTGTTAAGCTAATGTGAATATCATTCATCCACTAAGTTTCCGGGAATTTTTAGATTTTTTTTGTATTTCACTTTTAGGCATATGCCAGGGAAAGTACACGTAAGTCACAATGACTTGTTTTCAGTGTGTACCCAATGAATTTGCCAGGATGGAAAGTGGATGAACCCCGGGTTTAGACCCTGCTCTTTTCGAGAAGTGTTTGGAGAACCAGGCAGGGGATGAAACTCCTACCATTGGGACTGACGGCTTTATGTCCATTCCGAAGGACGGTGAGGGCCACCCAACCATTGGCCATTTTTCACAAAGGGCGGGTGGGGAGACGGTGTGATGCAGAAGACAAACCTCTGCGCTTGATGTCAGTGTATATCGTTCTGCATATCTGTGGAAAAATCGTTGGTTAAATCGCTGTTGGACTCAAACCTGGCACCTTCAGCATCTCAGTCGTACGCTTAGCTGACTGAGCTACCTGCCTCCCAATTTTCACGGAACGATATAGTATGATGCACAAACAGCTGAGAATTGATTCTGTGCTTAAGAAGGGAACCTTAAAGTGGCCATGGTTGGTCAAGCAAATATTTATTGTGAAGAAAGAATATTTTCCATCACAAATTTAACTAGTAAAAGTTATCAATGAATAGATATATTTAACTACATAATTGCAAGGATTAAAGTGAGTAGAAATTCTGACATTGTTTAACAGGCAACGATCTTCAAATGGGATGTAGTGATATCGCCAGCAGTTATCAATGTTTTGGGCATGCGTGGCGAAAGCTCCTCCACATGTTTTTTATGATAATTATTTCAGTAACGCTGGCTGTGATATTGCGCAAGAGCATGGGAATAGGATTTGACTTTGTCAGATTCATTACTAGCGACTTTATACTCAATTGATTTGCTGTATTCATTAGACAAGGATCCTACTTAAATAATAATCAGATAATTACAGGCAAGAAAGATTGAGTAATTCTAATGAGGCTGAGTCAATGCATAATGATTAATATAACAACAACACAATATTTTATCGAATATTTTAAGAATGATGTTTGAAATGGCATAGAACAAAAACAACTCAAGATATTTCACGATTTTTATTCCTCAATTCAGCAGTGTAGAATGAAAATGCAAGACATATTTTTGTGAACTCTTTATTCCAAATATATCATAGGAATGAACATGACACATCAAATCTTGATAGGCATATAGGTCAACTTCTTTCTATTTAGTATATTTCCATTCACCACTTTCAATTGCATTATTAAATCTCTGGTTGATCTTCCTTGACAATGGCCTACCCTCTGCTGGAAAAACTATACATTCATTGTGAGCCTTTGTTGTGGTAAGTATGCTGCCAAACATGAATGTAATGGAACACACATGCTGTTCTCTGTGTATCCAACGTCATGGACTAGCGCACATTGCACAGAGAGCAGGGAAAACTTTCTGTCAGAATACGATGGTATGAATTGGAGCTCTTTCCTTACCTGTCCACTGGGCGCCCTACACATGTTTGAGATGGGGAGGTAGGGTGGGCACAGCCATTGTTGGCATTGTCACCTATTAGAAAATTGTTGCTTGGAAAATTCCCCAGCTCTCGGTGTTTGAGCCCATGCTAGTCCATCCTACCTGCGTGGCAGGATCTGTATTGGTGTGCTATTCTCATAAAGTATGATTGATGGGCATTACAGAGTTGTAAGATTTTCATTGGGGTGGTGGAGGGAGGGGACAGAGATGTTTGTTGTTGTTAGGTTTTCATTGGGTGGAATTGGGGGGACAGAGAGTGACATCAGTTCTTGGTCGCTTTGTTCGGGTGAGGGGAGTGGGTTTTTTCACACCCTAAAGTAGGTACTAAGCAGGTTTTTTACAGCAACAGCTGGCTTTGTTTGACTCTGACACTCATGTACCACAGAGAGTGTTGTGTTTGAGAATATAAAAAAAACTAGTCCAGTTCAAATGCATTGAAAGACTGTCATTTTCTACTTGGTGAACTCAGAAGTGCAATTCCTGAAATATTTAACAAAATATAAAATATACAAATTTGATATGCAGCTGTGCAGCAAAGACACATTTTTAAGATTATCAATGGATAAAAGACTGTTTCAGAAAACACGTTTTACATGTTGTTGCAAAAACATTACAAGTTTTTCCCAGATGCAAAAATCTTGCACTCCAGTTAAACTACAGCATGTGTGTTATTTAACAGAATTGAAATTATCATAAAACAGATGGTAATTAAAGGTTATGTATACAATTTATATACATTGTAAATGGTTGTTATTGAGCCAAAAGTTTGTTTATTTAAGGTTTATAACTCCTTTGGAATTAAGTAAACTATTGAAAGATTTGGAACGTAGGGTTAGTTGGATATGTGTCAGACTGAACATACACTTTCCACAAATTGTGACCTCAAATTATATTTAAAAAAATTCTGATGAAGTGTACTGCCAATATAGTATCCATGATACTCTGGTGTAGAACACTTAGCATCTCCTATGCTTTTAGAGCCCTCACCAACATCCAGAACCCTGTTTACAACCTCATTAGGTACCCCAATTTCTCCACCCTCTTTCATAGGCCTAAAACCCTATCTCCTCTCTTCAGCTTACACATCAAACCAGACCTCCACCATCTTGGCATCAACCCCACAACTCTTGGCACCTTCTCCTGGCCCACTTTTCCTCCCTGGCCCACCTCCTCCCTTCTATCCACCTGGGCCTCTCTACTCATCACAAAACCCAAACCCACCCTAACCTCTTCATCAACCTCCAGAACTAAATCAAAGACCAACTCTCAAACTACACCTCCATCTAAACTGATGGCTCCAAGGAAGGCGACAAGTCAGCAGCTGCTGCTGCGTCATGTCATCCAAGACATCACCCTCAGTAGCAGGCTTCCCAACCACTCATCCAACTTCTCGGCCGAGGCCAATGCCATCCTCATCGCCTTCAACTTTACTGAGTACTTCCCGCTCAGCCACTTTGCCATCTTCTCCGACTCCAAGGCTGTCCTTACTTCTGTGAGGTTAAAGTGCTTTTGATAAATCTATAGACAAAAATGTACCTCTTCCATGCAAAAATCTAAAATAAAACTATTTCAATAGTTCTTAAATTGACCAAAAACAGAACCAAAAAAAGTTAAAAACAATATTTTCAATCGGTGTTTATGACATCATTTGCTATACTAGTGTATTTTCCATAGTGTATACACAGCATGGCTCTATACCTACTCTTTTGGAGATTACAATTTCTTGGTATTGCAGAAAGATAACCTTGAAAGGTTTATTTCAGTTTAAAATGTTGATGTGTCACAAAACATCAAATCCTTAGATGTTATGTTCTTTGCAGGGAGTTTTTAGCTCAACATCCCTTTAAGGGATTTGAGCTTAGGCGATGTCTAACTTAAGAGCCAGGTTCTCACCCAGATACGTATCATCCAAAATTCACTAAAAATGTTTCAAATACTCTGATTTCACTCAGCGAAATCTGAAGGTATTTAGCATACATAATAACATTGGGTCGGGATATACCACTGAATATCTCTGATTGAAAGAAAACTATGTTTTCATTGGCTGGAGCGTTAAAATACCATTTGGCACATCAGCTAATCGAGCTTGATATCCCGTTTGGGATGTCTCTCAATGTGTAGTCCAATTAGGGAATAACTTTTGTAGTTAATAGCTTATTTGGGCTATAAATTGGGTTTAAAAAAACCCTATTAAATGCCAAGAATGGCTCAATAGCTTAAATAAGTTATGTCAACCATATAACACGATTGAATCTTTGGCTGTAAATCACCAAAGTGTTAATAACTCACTGACAAAAACACTTGAAAATGATTACGGGTCTTTGTCGCATTAGATTCATGACTTGGCTTGCAGTGTTTGCAAGACTACAGACTGAATTGCCTTTTTAAAGAAATTCTTAGATTAGGGTGGGTGGGACGGGGTGCCAATAATAAATATTCAACTTGTTATATAATCCATCTCGATTTTATACAAAAGTATTTTGCTGTTGGTATGTCTGTTTATGATTTCTATTTCATTTAAAAGCAAACATTGTAATTAAATTTGCATCATATTGATGTTGAGGCTTAGCTTTTTTAGGCTTACTTGAAGAACAGTTTTCACATATTTAAACGATATTAAAGCTCCCATATGGTCCCATACGGAGTGGGGCAACTAGAATCCTGCAGGCCCATGGGGATTTTGGCCTCTGCAGCAATGTCAAAACCACGGTGGCAGGAGGAGGGGGGAGGGGGTGTTGGCACTGCCTCTGCCCCACGAGTAAGTGGGCAGAAGGTGCCCTTTTGGAATTGCTCAGACGTGGGCAGAAGGTGCCCTTTTGAAATTGCGCTTACATGAGTAGGAGGTGCCCTTCTGAAAGTTGTGGGCGGACCGGTCTGGAACCTGGAATCTTGAGGCGCCCGATTGAAACTTATTTGAAGTTATTTAGGTCATTCGTAAAGCTTGAAAATGAATAGATATCCACTCACTAACAAATACTACATAATACACAAGAGCTTGACTCACATACATTTAGTATTCATTTGACATAATTAAAGTCATTACATTTTACCAGGGGCACCGACTCCATGGGCCGTGGTGGGAGAAGGTATGCCCTAATAATTTTCAAAGCAGCAATTTTTAAAAGAAACTTTTTACTTGTTCACCCAATGGGTAATTGTCAACATTGGTTCTGGCTCCCCAATCTTTGAACCTATGTTGAAATTTGCCCACCGAATGTGTGGGAAAGTTAAAAGCGTCAAGCAAACGCTGTCAACTGACAAGAGTGCCCCTTTTTTAAATGAAACTTGCCCTTCAATTACTGTCAAAAAACACACATGAACTTAATTTTATGCTCTTTCTACTTCCCTGAGTTCCTTTTGACACCTCTGGCACTTTTTCCCATAACAAAGATATTGCAGTGTCATTGTTAGAGGCTAGACCCAAATCGGTTTTGCCCAGGACCTGTAAAGTTTTCCCACCCTTCGGGGCATTCCAAAAGCTTTTATTGCGCCACTGCTAATCAAACTTGCATTCTTTTCCTATCAACCCAAGCCTACCCAATAAAACTCACCAACAAAAACAGTATTATACCCACCCCCAAAACATGTATTGAGCTACTGCATCATTTATGTTCTAAAATCACAACGATATTAAAGCTCGCGCTTGCATTTCCCCCCAAAATAAACATCAAACATGTATTTCTTTCCTGACAACCCCAGCCTTATCGAATGAACAACCCACTAACAAAAAAACAGGCTTAACCACCCCCAAAATATGTTGAGCTACTACATTATTGATGTTTTAGTTTATATGCATCATTACTTGGTAATTACCTCTGTCAATGAAGTAGGATGAAGGTAACGTTTTTGCCTCTGTAAATTTGCTTGTTTGTATGTTTGTCTGTCATCAAGATATCTTAAGGATAATTATTGGACTTTAATTAAATTTGGTGTGTAGTTTTGTTACTGCTTAAGGAAGAAGTGGTAACAATTTCAGACCTTTTGGATCAGGGGCAGGGTGCAAATGGGGGTGGTGGTGGGGACATGTTTTTGCCTCTGTTTGTTTGTCTATCATCAAGATATCTCTAGAACTGATGACTGGATTTTAAATAAATGTGGTGTGTGGTTTTGTTAATGTGTCATGAAGAAGTGGTTAAGATTTGGGACTAATGTGAAAAGGGGAAGGGCAGAATTTAAGGGGTGGGGATGTTTAAGATGAGATCTGTCAAGGCCTAAATTGTCAAGACTAAGTTGAACTTTCCAATGGAATGTGCTGAACAATGACTTTGTGCTCTGAATGAAGATCCAAACAATCAAATTCTGGACTCAAAAGAGACTTACATCAAGTGTTCTCTGGAATCAATGAAAATGAAACAATTGGTTTCTGCCATGAATGGAAAATGGTGGAATGTGAATCCTGGCTGAATAGAACTGAAAACATGGTATGGCCTTGAAAGAAGATAATCTTCAAGTGTTCAGATTACAAATGTTCATTACAGATCAAATCCCCACCCACCCCACCTGGACTATTCATCCCCCCCCCCCCCCCCATGACTTGTCCTTCTCCTTATAACCACAAACTTACTATAGCAAATAGTGAGACCACTTTATCTTAATTAAAATAACCACACAATAAGGACTTCATCCATTGCTAATATGATACTCAGCATCAACTTCCACAACAACTAAGGTTTTCAGAATAAAGAAAATAAAGAGGAAAAATCTGACCCGACCTGGTTATTTATCAGGTCCGGTCTGACTCTTTGAAACTTTAAGGAGCAGAACAACTAATGCCCCCAAGATATACATTGGTCAACTCCTTTACAAAAGCTCTCCACAACCCAGCCTTCTTCCACTCCAAATACTGCCAACTCAGTAGACAATTCCACGACTACTCCTTCCTCTACACCAACGGCTTCACACGGGAAGGCTCCTCTGCAGCCTCCACCACATGTTCTGGCCTCACCTCTCCTCAAGGCTGCCCGATGGAACCTCCTATCTACTCTGCCGAAGCAAAGGCCATTCTCCTGGCCTTGAACTTGATAGAACTAGACTTCTTTCACCCCCGCTTTTGTCATCTTCTCTGACTCTAAATCCATACTCACGGGCACCATCAACATGCTCTGGCCCATTCCTCTCATTCTACAAATCCTCAACAAACTTCACGCTCTTTCCTCCTTAGGGGAAAAAAAAAAACTTTTCCTGGATCCCCAGCCATGTCGGCATTCTTGGTAGTGAGAGAGCTGACAGAGCCGCCAACAAAGCTCTGTCAAATAACATTTCTCCTTTTCCAATTCCGCACTCAGACTTTTATCTCTCCATCTCCAATTACATCAGTAAGACCTGGCAAGACTCCTGGAGCCACCAAACCAGTAACAAACTTCACACCATAAAAACCCAAAGTCAGGACCAACACTCCCTGCACAGTCGCAATTGCAGGGAAGACGTTGTCACCCACATCCGCCTCTGTCACTCCTCTCTCACCCACTCCCATCTCCTTTCTGGCTCCCCTTCCCCTCTCTGCCCCACCTGTAACACCGAATTCTCCATCAAGCATATCCTCTTAACCAGTCCCCTATACCTGAACTCCAGGTATCTTCTCTCCTCACCCACCTCAATCTCAGATCTATTCAAAAACAATCCTTCCTCCAACATTATCAACTTCCTCCGCAACAACAACCTATTCCACCATATCTAATCTTCCTTTCTCTTCCCTAATTCTACACCTTACCTTAATACCCCTTTCTTTTCACCTCAATTTTTCTCCCAAATTCACTCTATTTCTCCCCCTTTTCTTCCTTTCAATCCTTTATCTCCTCTCTGCTCTAACTCTTACCCCCTAATTTTTTAACACCCTCTTGGCACATTTGACTCTTGACTGTCGTGGTGCCGTTGAACATCAACAAACCAAACCAAACAGATTAAAACTGGGGGATGAATCTTGGTGGGCCTAGGATTTCTGAGATAGATTGTAGTGGGTGTGAAGATCAAATGAAGTCTTAAATTATTCTAGGCATGTTGGAATTACAACGGGGTGGAGGTATGCGCTCTAGAGAGTGCTAATATTCTAGTTTGAAAATGCCAAGATATGGCGAACAACATTAAATCAAATATGTACTAAAGTTGCTTGCAACAGCACAAAGATTGGGAAAATATTGAAGAAATGTACCAATAGCATTTATTTCAATTATGTAAAGTCACAATATTCTTTTCATTTGACAAGTTATGCTATTGTTTTCCATGTTTTCAGTGAATCACACATTCAGTGTATATTTGAGACCTCTAGTTTTGATCACATTGTCGATGCATTTCATTGTTGCTCAGGTCAAATGTATGATGTATACTGTTTACTGAACAGATGAGCAGCAGTCTTTGAGCAACAAGGGTTTTTAGCTCAACCAACACAGTGTTATGTTGAGGATATAAAATTGTACAGGAATTTCAGTTTTAGCATTTAATTTTGTACCCCTCAAGCATTTGTCTTTTATGATCCAATTGCCCATAGCGCATAGACATCAGGTACATTAACCAGCAGATGATATACTGTATGATCCATTGCTTATTTGAAACATAGAGATACTATTTGGGAATTCCTTTAATTCCTTATCTCAGTAGATATTGTTTCCAGTAATGATACTTATTCTTGTTCTGATTGCAACTTTGTATGTAACTTTCATGAAAAATTAAATATCTATATGGACGTATAGCTTGAGCTTAATTTGACTTGAAAGAAAATATGCTACAAAACATGAAAATAGTCAACATTTTCATCAAAATTGGTGACAAATTGACCAATTTACATCATTTTTAATTTTTTAATTTTTAGGCCTTGCTAAACAAACAATGAAAATTTTATATAAATTTTGTGACATAGAACCATAAAACATATCAACCTCCTTATGTTAAGTTGTTAACTTATTGCTTTTCTAATCTCCACCAACATTATTAACCGTTCAGGCACATGTTGACCCTCGCTGTCGTGGTGCCGTTAAGCCCTCATCAAACAAACATTATTTAAATGGGAGCAGTTGAATATGGTGAAGAAGTTTTGAACTTAACCTCCATCAGATATCCTAGCTAGCTCAACTGAAGTATAGCGGGTGAAATTAATCAGTTTGATGATTTTCAGTGACTGAAATTTAGAACAGAAATATAAAGAATTGCATTTCAAAGCTCTCAACTACAAACAATCAATATCTTCTCAATAAAACATGTCACATTATTTCAAAGGACTGGCACTTGACATCAATAACCTTCATCATGCTATCTTTCTCTTATATTGACAGCAAATCACCACTATACACTTGAACAGTGGCATAGCCGGGATTTTTAAATTGGGGGGGCGGGGAATTGAATTGAACCGACAGGATATTTAGTGGTGTAGTTGAGGTAACACTGAAATTGTAACTTAGAGCGCAAAACACTCGACTTGTCGGCGTGGGGTCCAGGGGCCCGTTTAAGGGCCCCTGGTGGGGTCCAAGGTCCAAGCCCCAGTAGGGGTCCAGGGGCGAAGCCCTCTGAAGCTCTCGCAAAATTGAAATTTCAAGAGCAAAAACGTACGCCACAATGCATAGTAAGGTGTATCATACAAGTCAAACAAAATTCATGTCAAAGAGAGCTATCATACACCATATACAAAATACAATCATAAAAACGCATAATGTGGAAATATGATGTTTTATTTTTTACGTTTGTACATGATTAGGTTAATCGCCACTCTTTGAAAAATATGGGTTGTCTAAAAGAAAGGTTTTCAATAATTTACTCCAAACTTGTGTAAATGTTGTCAAATGTTTAAAATGAGCCTGTTCTGTATCATGTAAGGTTTAAGTTAAGGGAAAATTCATGTAAAAAGTCTCAACATTTTTGGAAGTTCGGTGCAGCTGCAGTCTCAGAGTACACTGAAGCAGTTCAGTAGTGCAATAGTTCAGCAGTATAACAATAGAGTTCAAGCAGTTTAGAAGTAGAGAAATAAAGTACAGAATAGAGTAGTAGCTAGGAGAAGTAGTCACAGCTAGGTATTCTGTAGCTGTTTGTCAGACTGCAGTTATTATCATCATAAAGTCAAGAGAGCTGTTGCAGTAATAAAGCATATCAACCCAGCAGATCATTGTCATTGTTTTCCCTTTATGTCATCTATACTGTAGTTATACAATAATACAGCTCACATTACAATATCTTACTATCCCAAGTAATACTTTTCTGCTTCCTCGTTGTCTTCAAAGTCAGGTGCAAAGGAGATTCAATTATATTTTGTAATTCAATTTTGGAAAGTTATGTAGAACCCCTGTAGTATGGGAATACTACGTAATAGGAATTCCCACACCCCTAGCTGAGGAAGGCTTGAGTTACCAAGCAAGTGGATGCCACCTAGTCTCATAACAATGGATTTACCTAAGAAACTACCAAGGTGTGCCCACTCATGCATTTCATATTATATGAATATTGTACACATATTTGTATACCAAGACCTATTAATGGATTAGGTCAGTGGTCATGCATGTTTATTTTATAAGAAAGAGGACAATATTAGGGACAAAACGGTGCAGAAAGTGTTCTCTTATCAGAGATTTTAATGTTCTCAGTTTTGTGAAGAATTGTCCAAATTCAGAATAGTAGTCACATTCACATAGTCTCATTCGTGATAAGTAAGTTTTTGTGATTTTGATTGGAATAGTGTGTGTGTGATTTTGTGACTAAAACCCTTGGCTATGTCTGGAGAGTACTAAAACAGGGTCCAGTGAAGTAACCATGGATGATTACCACATGAACAATTTGAAAACAAATATTTTAAGTGAAATGCATAGCCTAAATCTGATCTACCTGAATGGAACAAGACATTTACCAAAGTACTTTTTTGACTAGTGAGATAAACATCTCACTCAGTATGCCCTACATGCTACACACTACTCGCAATTCTGAGTGAGACAACTCAACACAAACTTTTATTGGAATTTTCATTTGGACCTATCATACGACCAACACTTTTAGAAATTATAATGGCAAAACCATTAAAAATAGAACTGACGAGCTACCAATTTGACGACAATTATGTTGTAAACTTATTAAATACATTTTTATCTCCTTATATACAACAAAAAGGAATAAAATTGAATGATTTTTGTAGCTAATCGTTTACCTTGACAACTTTGTCCGTCTGACTTGCGACGGGCGTACAAAAGTAACGCACAGCTCAGGCAACATTACGCTGGCGAGTGTTAGTTTTTAGATATTCGCACTTACAATCTTCTTCGAGAGACAACAAGTCACCAACGCGAGAAAAAGTTTATATCACATGTTACGATGGAGGAGCATGTTTGATTTGCAATAAAATATAATTTAAGCGAAATAAAGAAAAGTGGCAAAACGGTAAAAAAAATATGTGGGAAAAGAATTTAGGCCTATACAACTAAAAGAAAGTCTAGCTTAGTCAATAGGCCTAATTGTTCTTCAGGCAGTTATTCAATATTTGTTTTAATGAATTTCATTTCCATGTCGTGATGCTCAATACATAAGTGCAGGAACAGGGAGGGCAGGGGAACGGTGCCCTACACACAAATGAATAAAGTGCCCCTGTTGAAAATGGAAAGTTCACCTCAATTACTGTCAAAGGTGCGAGAATTTGTGGCGGAATTTGAGGATTCCTTTAAACAAATATTACAAAAGTAACTTTTCAAAATGAATACTGCATGGGCTCAAAGACTCTATCTTCTGGGGGAAGGGGGGGGGGGGTGTCTTCATTTATTAAAAAAAATGAAATTATGACAATAACTGTTTTGTCAGTTAAATTGTAGACCTGTAACAAAATATTTCGTTGAAACAAAATAAAATTCATATAAAATATCATATATCCCGGACCAATTCAGCCTCGTGACGCATACCAACATGAAAAGTCGGCGGAATATTCCTTTCGAAAGTGGGACAAAATCAAAAGTTGGGGGATACAAAATCACGCTAAAATGCAGAAAATATTCTTACAAAACGTACAAATTCGGGAACAGTGTGTGTGTGTGGGGGGGAGGGGGCGGGGGAGGGGATGGCTTTTCTTTCAATTTTCCTCTCGAATCCCGCCTGTGTACGTGAACAACGGTGACCGATATGGTTAATATTCTCGTTTACATTCACCATGTGTTTTATGTTACGTATTGTTGTCAGATCTCGTTTATACTTTCAACATTCAAGCTTTGTTATTACTGGTGCGCACGCCAGTTGTTCGATTTAGTGGTGTACGCCCGCGGATTCTTTTGGCGCTTAGATGTTCGCAGTGTTTTCAATTAATTAGGTACAGACACTTCAACGCTTTGTAAAGTGAACCATCGCGGAGAAGAATTAGTGAAATAATTTATTGTTTTAACCAATTTACAACAGCAATTAAGGTTTAAAACGTAGGTGCCCATTAAGATTAAGTCTTTGTGAGTATGTTCATGTTATTTTTACATAGTAGGATGAATTTTTTAAGTTATAATTACAAAAGGCAACAGCCACAAATTCGTCGCGGAAAGGCTTATTTTAAGCCGTGCGTCGTCAATATTCGGTTACGCTATTATGTTGAGCAATGTAAACGTTTTCCACGTTATAAAGTATACACAGCCCTCTGACTGTGTACAGCCAATGCATATGGCTACAGTACACAGTCATATGTTATCTGACTATTTTTTGACATGCCTGTTTGTATTTTTTGCAGGTCTATGTCTGACCACTCAATGTCTGACCACTCAATGTCTGACCACTCAATGTCTGACCACTCAATGTCTGACCACTCAATGTCTGACCACTCAATGTCTGACCACTCAATGTCTGACCACTCAATGTCTGACCACTCAATGTCTGACCACTCAATGTCTGACCACTCAATGTCTGACCACTCAATGTCTGACCACTCAATGTCTGACCACTCAATGTCTGACCACTCAATGTCTGACCACTCAATGTCTGACCACTCAATGTCTGACCACTCAATGTCTGACCACTCAATGTCTGACCACTCAATGTCTGACCACTCAATGTCTGACCACTCAATGTCTGACCACTCAATGTCTGACCACTCAATGTCTGACCACTCAATGTCTGACCACTCAATGTCTGACCACTCAATGTCTGACCACTCAATGTCTGACCACTCAATGTCTGACCACTCAATGTCTGACCACTCAATGTCTGACCACTCAATGTCTGACCACTCAATGTCTGACCACTCAATGTCTGACCACTCAATGTCTGACCACTCAATGTCTGACCACTCAACTAAATGTTTGGATTCTTTGCTATTTTATGATATTGATTATTTAAAAAAGATTTAGTAAACATTCTTAGATATTGGTTAAGACTTCTTCGATTACCAGATTATCATTTTTGCTCCATAGCTTATAAAGACCAATTTCTCTTAGCAGAAAGAGGTATATCTTGCTGGGCTTCTGGGGTAATCTTGCTGGGCTTCTGGGGTATATTTTGCTGAGCTTCTGGGGTATATCTTGCTGGGCTTCTGGGGTATATCTTGCTGGGCTTCTGGGGTATATTTTGCTGGGCTTCTGGGTTATATCTTGCTTGGCTTCTGGGGTATATCTTGCTGGGCTTCTGGGGTATATCTTGCTGGGCTTCTAGGGTATATCTTGCTGGGCTTCTGGGGTATATCTTGCTGGGCTTCTGGGGTATATCTTGCTGGGCTTCTGGGGTATATCTTGCTGGGCTTCTGGGGTATATCTTGCTGGGCTTCTGGGGTATATCTTGCTGGGCTTCTGGGTTATATCTTGCTGGGCTTCTGGGGTATATCTTGCTGGGCTTCTGGGGTATATCTTGCTGGGCTTCTGGGGTATATCTTGCTGGGCTTCTAGGGTATATCTTGCTGTGCTTCTATGGTATATCTTGCTGGGCTTCTGGGGTATATCTTGCTGGGCGTCTGGGGTATATCTTGCTGGGCTTCTAGGGTATATCTTGCTGGGCTTCTGTGGTATATCTTGCTGGGCTTCTGGGGTATATCTTGCTGGGCTTCTGGGTATTTCTTGCTGGGCTTCTATGGTATATCTTGCTGGGCTTCTGGGGTATATCTTGCTGGGCCTCTGGGGTATATCTTGCTGGGCTTCTAGGGTATATCTTGCTGGGCTTCTGTGGTATATCTTGCTGGGCTTCTGGGGTATATCTTGCTGGGCTTCTGGGGTATATCTTGCTGGGCTTCTGGGTATTTCTTGCTGGGCTTCTGGGGTATATCTTGCTGGGCTTCTGGGTTATATCTTGCTGGGCTTCTGGGGTATATCTTGTGGGACTTCTGGGGTCAAACATCTTCTCTTTACTTTGGGTTTTGGGGAAGTATGGATTTATCAAAGGGTGGTCAATGAAAGAGCTTTCCTCATTCTATTTGAACAAAGATTAAAGGATATTGATTTTTAGAATACTATTTATCTGTAAATAGAAAGATATCTACATATTGTTTATTTAAGACTGATATAATTTGTGATAAGTACCTTGATTGTTTTTAGTTCTTGAATATAGGAAAAGTCTGTGTAAAGTTCGTATTGGTAACCTTAATTTTTGTGTAGAAATAATAACCCCAGAGAGGAAACATTCTGTTTTTTTTTTTGTGTAATCTGTATTGTATTGAGGACAATTTCCTTTTAGTTTGTCCTGCTTATAAAAGTCTATGGGAAAAGTGTATCCCACCTTACTTCATTGTTTATCCTTCTATTTCTTTGATGTGTTGTTAAATTTGTACTGTTATGAACAATTTAGGTAAATTTATTTTCCTCTCATTTAAAAAAAGCCAAGAGTTTCAAGAAATTTTGTGATTGTCTTTATCATTTTTATGAATGCATCTCCTCAGCTTTTATATATTTACTTTTAAAGTTTTGCATATATTGAACTTGTTTTTGTAAAGACTTACAAGTTTATGTATAATTTTTAAGGGCCGTAGGCCTGAAGTTTTTTTTTTGAATAAATGAAATAAAACTACTACATAGACCTTAAGATCTCTGAATATGTAGCAATTTCTAACTTGTTGGGAAGAGTATTGAAATCTGAACAAATCAGTTCAGCTTTTGAATTTTGGAAACAAAACACTTTTAGTTTTTGAGTTATGACTGATCAAAGTTTGATAAATTTTTGATTTATATGAAGTTTTTTTCACATAAAAAAAAATGTCTTTCCCAAATTTTAGTCACTGAAAATCATGGAAATGTCTATTCATGCTAGAATTTGGTGAAGACTCAAAAACCTGTCGTCATATTTTGCAGCACTTCTCAAACAATTATGATGGACATTTAAAAAAACAAAGGATTTACAAAAGAAAATATCAATGTTGCCCTGTAATATATCACAACATTTGCATAAAATATACAAATTGATACCTGAGATTGAATAACATTGCAAAATGCATGTTTGACAGATATGAGGACTTTTTTTGCTACTATGATGATTTTGTGTGATATCAAGCAAATTAGGTAATGTTATCTATGTACTTCAATATACTTTTAAAGCAAGAAATATGTTTGGACAGGTAAGGGAGGATTATCACAGGTCGTTGAACTTCTTTAAATCTCCAAGAATTTTGATACAATTTTGGATCCTAGGCAGAATCCAAGGGAATGTCTTGTTCTCATTTGAAAAATATATTCAATTAATTGTTACAACAGGCAATAACAGGTGCACAAATTTATACAAACTAATAAGCGGACAATGAACTAAAGCAGCCTCTATTTTTACAATGTTCAGATTAATTAGGCTGCAGCTCCCAGTTTGACATGGGTATTGTCATATCATGTCCATTAGTCCCAGTGGGGCTGGAAACTATTTAAAAGTGGAGGGGACAAAACTCTGATATACTTTCAGTTTTTGTAATCTTAATTTGTTTTGTGATTTTTTGCTGCCAAGTAAATCAAGTGTGCCTGGTATTCCTGAAAGGTGGGAGCCATGTCCCCTAGCTTCTGGTGCCACTAATTAGTCCAAATATCATATAAGTGCAATTGAACATACATGGCTCTTCTGGTGCCACTAATTAGTCCAAATATCATATAAGTGCAACTGAACATGCATTGCTGTTCTGGTGTCACTAATTAGTCAAAATATCATATAAGTGCAATTGAACTTACATGGCTGTTCCGGTGCCACCAATTAGTCCAAATATCATATAAGTGCAATTGAACGTACATGGCTGTTCCGGTGCCACTAATTTGTACAAATATCATATAAGTGCAATTGAACTTACATGGCTGTTCCAATGCCACTAATTAGTCCAAATATCATATAAGTGCAATTGAACGTATATGGCTGTTCCGGTGCCACTAATTAGTCCAAATATCATATAAGTGCAATTGAACGTACATGGCTGTTCCGGTGATACTAATTAGTCCAAATATCATATAAGTGCAATTGAACGTACATGGCTGTTCCGGTGCCACTAATTAGTCCAAATATCATATAAGTGCAATTGAACGTACATGGCTGTTCCGGTGCCACTAATTTGTACAAATATCATATAAGTGCAATTGAATGTACATGGCTGCTCCGGTGCCACTAATTAGTTTAAATATCATAACAGTGTAATTGAACTTACATGGCTGTGGCCAGCCTATCTTTGAAAAAAATAAATTAGAAAGCAACAGTTCGTTGTATGTGAGAGTCTTTGATTGTGACCCCCTTTATGTCCTTTCAATACTCCAAGTTTTCATGACAGAACTGACTAGAATAATCATATGGACCAGAACAGAAAACGAGCTTCCTAGCAGCTATATGGCCACTAAAGCGCAATTAAATCCAGACCTTCTCTGTATGTGAAACAGATCAAGTTTTTAATATGCACAGTGCATTTGTTTGTTATCTCCTGAAACTATTTTGCCCAGGGCTATACTGTAGACTATTGATGGAAATATATGTCCATTCACGTTGGTCTTGAGCCAGGAAAGTGTAAGTTTGCGCATATCACAAGAGAATACTTCAGTATCAGTGGGATTGAATTTGGGGAAATGGAAAATATTCTTCATGTGTGTGATTGTTCATACTGTTCTACCATTATGGATATATTGTATAACTGTAAATAAATGCATTTAATAATCTTCTGGCCATGACTTGTCCTTCTCCTTAAAAATTCATTCCAGCAAATCATAACCACAAACTTACTGTAGCAAATAGTGAGACCACTTTATCTTAATTAAAATAACCACACAATAAGGACTTCATCCATTGCTAATATGATACTCAGCACCAACTTCCACAACAACTAAGGTTTTTAGAATAAAGAAAATAAAGAGGAAAAATCTGACCCGACCTGGTTATGTATCAGGTCGGGTCTGACTGTTTGAAATTTTAAGGGCAGAACAACTAATGTATCAAAGACAGGAAATTTAGACTATCGGCAGTTTAGGCCCCCAGGATTTCACAACCAGGTGTTTCATGTTCCAAGTTTACATTGAATTACAAAAATTGTCATTGGTTCTAAGTGTCTCTGAAATATTATTCCTCCTGGAGATTGTTACATTTTGTGGCCAAAAAATATAAAGCTGCAGGATTTTTTCTGTTCAAAATTCTATATATAGATAGCACCAGGTTGCAATGACGTAGTGGAACAAATCCTTCTGTTTAATGGTTTAAAATTTGTCTTTCCTCAATATCTCAATTTGATTATCCAACCCATGTCACACTTTCTTGTTTTGACACATGGGTCCTTACAGGACATGTCTTGGGTGCTTATTGCTACCAGTAGCAGCATGGATTAGTTTTCTCAGCTGAAAAAAGAAATGTTGCCCTCTCCTCTTTACTATGAACATGCATAATGTTCTTTCATAAATCTTTGTTAATACCACACGTTTAAACTGTGTTATTAAATGTAATTTTCTTTCAACCATATGTGACTTCTTAATTACGAGTAAGATTACCTGATGACACAAATTTTAAGTAGGTTAAGTAGGTTATTATTTATTAACAAACTTAATTTGTTAAAGAAAAAAAAGGTGAGTATGAAGAAGCCATTTAATCATAAATTCCACTCTGTCAAGATTTGTTTACTTTGCTGCTTCATTTTCACATTATTTTTGTATTAATTGGATGATATACTGCTTTCATTCATAATTTGGTATGAAATTATTTCTGTATCATTTTTCAAATTCAAAAGCGTGGGTTTATGATTTTATGCATTCAAGTTTGTGTTGTGAAAATTCAATCCACAATCATGACATACAAAAATCCACCAAAATTGGCTGTTAGGGATTTTGTGGATTTTGTATTTAGAAACTTTATTCAGACTTGTCATAATATTATGGGAATTCCATACCTTGTAAAAAATATAAATCCATTGTTCTTAGTACTTGCTACAATGAAAGATAGCTCAACTAAACTGTCTCTGATGAGAGGTTGGAAAGTTTAGATGTTAAGAAAGAAATAACAAGAGCTGCATAAGGATGTACCCTGTGTCATGGATGTTACAGGATAAGCACGGCAGATGACAAAGCTAAGAACACTGAAGAATTGAGGATTGTTACAATGAAGCACAACTTTTCTCTCATTTCCTTTCAGTTTCAGAGTTCAAGTCCTCCAATTGCCAGCATGTTGGCTCGGCAAGCTAGTACAGGGTCAGTTGGATCATCTGGCCACCCAAGACACAAAAGAACGAAATCTAATACATCATCACCAAGTGCTAGAGAGGTAAGCTAATCTTTATCATCTTTATATCATTATCAATGTTATAAGACTATTATACTAATTGATCATTTTCAAACATGAAAATATTGTTTCCAAGTTTTTGCTATTACATTTTTATCTCCACAGATTGAAAAATTATTTCTTAATATCTCAACAGATTGATTTCTTAATTTTTTCCCTGACCACACTGAAGTCCATATCAATTATGGGTGATTTAATATGGAGTTAAGGTCATTATATCCTCGGCTGAGGCATCAAGCAGACTCAATCACTCAGTGATGCGCTGCAGCCAACCCTCATGTCATAGTTTGGTGAATCTTTAAGTTCAAGCATCAGCAGGTTCACCGGTGTGATGAATTACAGCAAACAATAACACCAGATTTATCTTGCATCTCTATGTTCATCCTGTGATGCATGACAGTGAACAGTCATGGCTAAGTTCAAGCATCAAGCAGATTCATTCAGGGTGATTTGTAGTCAACTGCCATGTCATCATCTGCTTGTATCCCTCTTCTGGATAGCCAGCCACGTTGGCATCCCGAGTAATGACAGGGCTGATGCAGCCGCTAAGCTTGCCCTCACCCTCCCCCCTGCCCCTTTTCCTAAAACCCCCTCTGACATCAAACCGCTTATCGCTTCCCTTGTTCGGGACCGCTGGCAAACCTCATGGAAGTCCCAAATTGATAACAAACTCCATGTCATCCAGCCCACAATTCCGATCAAATCCACCATCAACAACCTCTCTTGTATCGACAACGTTCATATTACCCGTCTTAGAATTGGTCACACCTACCTCACTCACTCCCACCTCCTTATTGGCTCCCCCAACCCCTCTGCAACAATTGCCACTGCACCCTCACAATCCATCACGTTCTCCTCGCTTGCCCCCTGTACAACCTTCCAAGAGCTTCCCTCGCTCCCTACAACTCAATTGCTGAGTTCTTCCAGAAAAATCTTCCGGATAAAATTATCTCCTTCCTTCATCATGCCTCCCTTTATGACCATATTTAATTCTCCTCTTCCACCCCCTCTCTACTTTGTTTTTGTTTCAACCATGCACCTCCCCTCTCGATCACAGCTTTCTGACCTTTTGTCCTTAAATTTCTCTTATTTTTCCCCCTGTTTCCTTTCCTTCCTACCTCTAGAATGATCTGACCTCTCAGGCACAATTTGACCCTCGTTGTCGTGGTGCCGTTAAGCCCTCATCAAACAAACAAACAAACAGACTTGTATCTCTACACGCAAACATCAAGCAGATTCATTCTGTGATGCATTGCAGCAAACTTTCCGACCACATATATCTTGCATCCCTAAGCTCAAGCATCAAGCAGTCTCACTCAGTGATGCTTTGTAGTCTTGTCATGGTTTGCTTGCATCTCTATAGGCACAAGAAACAGCAGGCTCATTCAGTGGTACTCTGTAGCCGATGGTCATGTCATGGTCTTCTTGCATCTTGATAGGTACAAGAAACAGCAGGCTCATTCAGTGGTACTCTGTAGCCGATGGTCATGTCATGGTCTGCCTGCATCTCGATAGGCACAAGAAACAGCAGGCTCGTTCAGTGGTACTCTGTAGCCGATGGTCATGTCATGGTCTGCTTGCATCTTGATAGGTACAAGAAACAGCAGGCTCATTCAGTGGTACTCTGTAGCCGATGGTCATGTCATGGTCTGCCTGCATCTCTATAGGCACAAGAAACAGCAGGCTCATTCAGTGATACTCTGTAGCCAATGGTCATGTCTTGGTCTGCTTGCATCTTGTGAACTTGATTCATTGTGGTGTACTACCAGTATATAACAGTAAGATATCATCTTGGTAATGCAGCCACGTATGTATTTTATTATCCAGTTTGAGAATTGTATTCTCTATTTTGTACATTGTTATGTCCAAGATTTCTACTGGATTGAGGGCCCATAGCACACCCTGTTTTTTGTAAATAGAACAGGGAGTCGAATGTAAAACAATTCCTTTTTAGGATTAATTCGACAAGTGTGTAAAATGCGGCAAATTTTGAGTCTGCTGGAAGGGGCTTGTGCAATTTTGGTAGCACATAAATATCTGGTGTGTGTCTTATAATTGTAAGGATTCAAATACTTGAAGATGGTCTCATAAATCAACCATTTCATTTAGGACATGGCGGACAGGTTTTTAGTTCGGCCGTTATGTCGGAACCAATCTGCGTATAATGTGTGTCTTTTAATTGCTGTATAAATTCTTGTTTATAGTGTTCTCTGTCCATGATAGCTTTGCCCCTATCCTTGTCAAAGGGGTTTATGACAATATTGTTGTCGTTCTATAAGGAAATTAGGGCTTTGTGTTCACAAAACGTTAAGTTTTGTGCTACAGTTCCAATGGGTATTGCCACAATTAGTTCTTTAGTTGCTTCAAAGTAATCTTCCAATTCATTGCAGGGTGCAGAATGTGGTACCCAGTCTGTTGGTAGCTTGAAATTATGCTTGATTGTACCGTTATTTTTATTATACATTAAATAATGCATTCTCATTTTTCTAGAGAATTCTTTAAACGAAGTAAAAAGCGTTAACCTATTAAATTCTTGGGGGTTGGTATGAATTTTACACCCTTATCCTAAACGATTTTATCATAAGGGGATAATTGTTTTTCTAACAATTTTTTTATTTAAACCTTGCGAAAAATCATTTATCTTGCCGCTTGTATTTGCATTGTCTTTCAGACATGGAGGCGGATTTCTTATTCTTATTAGACCTAGGGTGTTTCTTGAACACCTGATGTCTAGAGTGACCCATTTTGAGTGGGGAGGTATAATGGAACCAATCTTTATATACATATATATGTATGTATGTATGTATGTATGTATGTATGTATGTATGTATGTATGTATGTATGTATGTATGTATGTATGTATGTATGGGTGTATGTATGTATGTATGTATGTATGTATGTATGTATGTATGTATGTATGTATGTATGTATGTATGTATGTAAGATGTATGTATGTATGTATGTATGTATGTATATATATATATATATATATATATATATATATATATATTATATATTTATATATATATATTATATATATATATATATATATATATATATATGTATATATGTATATATATATATATATATTATATATATATATATATATATATATATATATATATATATATATATATATATATATATATATATATTTACATATATATATTTACATATATATATATATATATATATATATATATATATATATATATATATATATATATATATATATATATATATATATATATATATATATAGAAATATGGAAAAGTATAACTGACACTCGTATAGATGTATAGATAGCCAACATGATTTTACAATAATGATGAACTTGAATTTTCAGAAGCCCTGCTCCCTTCGTCAGAAGTGCGTGAATGGTAAAATATCTAGGTTAACTAGCAAAAACTGGGTAGTATGACAAAAAGCTAAATCTCTATTTAATCCTGTTTTGTGTGTTTAAAGTGATTGAATAAGTATTTGTTCGGACAGTTGGCGTTCTTTAGTGGAGGGGAAAAAACCTTTGAGAATGCAGCAAGACAAATCAGATAATGAGTGGGCAGGAAGGTTAAAGTGGTTGGCCACTGGATAGCCAGTGTTATTATCTCTGATGATTTTTTTATGATAATTCATGCGGAGCTTGAATTTAGTGCTGGTTTCGCCGATGTAATTGCCCTCCCACTCCAAGCATCTGGTGCAAGTAATGAGGTATACGATGTTGGATGAATCACAGTTAAAAGTGCCGGGTTTTAAGATGGTTTGGGAACCAGTGGGGGGGTGATGAGTTTACAGGTGTCAAGGATGGCACAAATTTGGCAACGGGGTTTGCCACACCTGACATTACCGGTGGGGGAGTTGTGGGGGTGGAGGGTGCTGCTAGTTAAAATTCATTTGAGGTTGGGGGTGCCTGTACGCACATACAGGGGGAAGAGAGAACAGTTGGTTAGAGGTTTGGTTGGTGGATAGAGCACTCCATTCTTTTTGTTGACCGGCAAAAGGGCGTGGTTAAACTCATGGACTATGGGGATGTGGTCGGAGGGTGCTTTGGATTTGTAGGTTAAGAGTTTATTGTGTGCGATATGTTTTACCTTGTTGAATTGCTCGTTGATGAGTTGGAAAGGGTGCCTTTTTTGTAGGAAGTATTGGAACAACTAGAGCTTTGTGAATGAAGTCGCCGTTATTTGAACAAATGCGACGGCAGCGGAGCATTTGAGAGAAAACGATGCTGTGTTTTAGGTGGGTGGGATGAAAGCTGGTAAAATGGAGATAAGTGTGCTGGTCGGTGGGTTTGTGGTAGATGGAAGTGGAAATTGAACAATTTTGGAGAAGCACAAGGACGTCCAGGAAGGGTAACTGGGAGGGGGAGGTCTCAATGGTGAATTTGATTGAGGGGTGGAGGATGTTCACATAATTGAAAAACTGGGTTAAAGCTTGGGGGCTATGTTGCCAGATAAAAGATATATCGTCGATATATCTGAAATATGTAAGAGGCTGGAGGGGTAGTGATTAAGGAGCTTCTTTTCAAAGGCCCACATAAAAATGTTGATGTAGGCCAGGGTCATTATGGTTCCCATGGCACTTCCTTGGATTTGAACAAATGTTTGTTGTTGAAAGAGAATAAATTGTGGGTTAAAATGAACTTGATGAGTGTGGTTAAGGAAGGAGCGCACGCTTCAATGCCCTCATGATGAGGAATGTTGGTGTATAGGGCAGTAACGTCCATGGTGACCAGAAGGGATGTGGGAGGAATGGGGGAAAGTTTGGCCAATTTACAGAGGAAGTGGGTGTTGTCTTGAATGTAATTCGGGATCAGATGCAAAAGGGGTTGGAGGACTGAGTCAATATGACCAGACATCTCCTCTGTGGTAGTGCCTCTGTTTGATACTATGGGACGCATAGGGGGCGTGACATTGAGCTCTTTAGAGGCACAAAATATTTCACTGGGGTTGGTGGGGTTCTGTTGGAAATTGCAATTGGGGGTGCGGTGGATAGTGTCTTTAACTAATTAAGGGAGTTTGTGTGTTTTGCCTAGTTTAGGTTCAGAAGGTATCATGAATGAAATGTTACCATAGTACAGTTAGGTGAAAGATTTTTTACCATAGGGTTTGCCTCATTACGGAAATGATGGAGGGTGTTTTCAGGTACTTCTAATATACATATATTTAAATATATATATTTATATATAAATATATATATATTATATATATATATATATATATATATATATATATATATATATATATATATATATATATATATATATATATATATATATATATATATATATATATATATATATATATATATATATATATATATATATATATATATATATATATATATATATATATATATATATATATATATATATATATATATATATATACATATATATATATATATGTGTATATATAAATATATATATATATATATATATATATATATATATATATATATATATATATAAATATGTATATATATAAATATATATGAATATATATAAATATATATATATATATTCTTTTAGAAGATATATTAATAAAAGAATTAGTCTATATTTGTGATTACGAGGTTTTTTTTTGTGTGTAAAACTGGTATATGAAAAAATTTTATGATGCAAAGCTTTAAATATTTGGGACTAATTTAGTTTTGTGAAAAAGCTAAAAGACAAATTATAAAGAATATATGTGGTAGCTAAGATTATAGAAGAATATATTTAAAATTCTGAAAAAGCAACACAGAAAAACACAATGTCTTCAAGCATTTTTTTTCTTTCTTTAAAACTTGCGGTCCTGAAAAGGACCTTTTTTGGTTGTTAAGCTATTTTCTTAGCATACTCGAACCTCACCAATTTTTCTTTGCTGGCTTTGGTTTGGCCTGTGTAGCTTTGGTGTCTTTCTCCAGGAGCAGCTGCAGCAGGGAGATGGCTTCTTCCCTCTCTCCTTGATCAATTTCCTTCCATAGGCAATCTTTTGCCTCCGCAAACTCAGCATTGTAAATGTCGCTGAGATCCTGGATATGTTGTTCCAGTTTATTTGCCCAGATTTCTTTTAGGTTTTTGCCAGCTTTTGTTAGCATCATACGCCACTCTTTCGAAAATGAGACGAGTAGGTCAGAAATGCCGAGAGGCGAGGTGGTTGTCTCTTAATGAACGTAGGTTAGAAATTCTGGTTTCTCTCCAATCTATGGTTGTTCAGTAACGCCTGTTTATTTCACTCTTCTAATGACTGGGAGTGCTGCCGCAACTGCTCCCTGATGTCATGGACCTTCTTGTTATTGGTCTCCTCCAACTTGTTGCATTTCCTCAGCGGCTCTTGTGCTGCGATGCGTTTCGTGGCTGAAGGTGAAGGCTTGTCCTCAAACCCCTGAATTCTTTACTGTGGCACTTTCTTGAGTGGTATCCGGAACTTCTCTCCCAGCTTCTTTTTCTCCACAGCTACAGGTGGAGGAGTTCTTGAGTGCCTCTGCAAAAGACTTCTTAATTGTTTCTTTTAATGGTGTCTTCGACATGTGGCTTAGAACATTGTGTCAATGGATGATAATGCTGTTCAAAAAAAGCCTTCGGTTTTTATAAGATTTTGACTTTTTGAAGATGTTCTAGGTAATAGTTTGGAGGGAAATGAAGTTTTGTCAGTTTCCTTTGTTTGTTTGCCTTAGACTGAACCAGTAATATAGTTTTATACAATATCAACTGGAGCTGTGTTTACTTAACAAGGAAAGGCAAGCCTCATATCTGTAGTTATAATTGGAGAAATTACTCAAATTTGAGGTGCTATAGGTGTTATACTGTGGAAGTTGCCTTAATCCATTTTAGTTTACTTCTGAAACCTCAATTTCAGAAAATTAAGGGGCCAATGATGCAATTGTCAATCATACCAAGTAGGACATTGCTTTATTAAAGCAAAGTAAAGGCAAACTATAATGTTTTGCTATTATTAGTGGAATAATAGTCTAAAACACTCAGCAAAAACCGTTCTGATAAGGTCAAAACTCACAGAAATGTCAGAAGTGCGGACGTTACAGGCAATAGTGACTGAAGCACAAATTTTGTTAGAAGAAAAAGCTCTGAAATAAACCAAGCTCTCCTAAAATTCTGAAATAGGAGAATTCCCTGTTTGCAATTGTGAAATGCAGATAACGGGAATTGTTTGATCAAAACTAAGCTTGATGTATTTGCAAGCTAGCACAATTTTTCTTTGAAAATGTTATAGCTTCTATTATTTTTATGTACAAGTAATAAGAACAAAATATTAATAAGCCCAATTCTCTGTGGAATTGGTGATCACAATAATATCATTATATTTGATCTTTTTGCAATCTTAATGCTATATAATTTAATCTTTTTAAATCACTTATTTTATCACAGGTTCTTTATGCTGTATCATTTAATCTTACAGTATACTTCAAACATTCTTAAAGGGATATTCCCATGGTTTTTTGTAAACTTTTATTTGAAAGAACATACTATTAGAGCCAATTTGGCACAAAAATCAGGTTGATATCATATTATGTTCAAGAGCTATGGATTTTTAAAGATTTTCCTATTGCATTTTGAAGTTTTTGTACAGTATTTTGTAATTTGTGTTTGATGATGTCATAGAGGCAATTCCATTGCAAATAATTATTTATTTCTTTGAATGTTAATTGGTTGTTTCTGTATGATTAGAAGCAATTTTCCAAAAGTAATTGAAGTAGGGTATATTTTGCAATGTATGTAAATACATAACTTTCATCAATTTATTTTTCTAGCAGCTTTATTAATAAAAAAGGATGATAGTTTTTAGTGAAATACATAAACTTTGTGGAAGAATGTGTTGCTGTGATGTCATATTGAGCCTTTTCCTATTCGTTTATTGGCATTTTTTGTGAACCTTAAAATTTGAATATCTCCTTGTAGGAATAACATATCAACATGATTTTTGTACTAAATTGTTTCTAAACATTTTCTACTTCTTATGAAAGGTTATGAAAAAACATGGGAATATTCCTTTAAGTTACATTATCCCATGCTTATTGATATTTTAATTGTGACAAAAATCAACAAAGAACAAAACTATCCTTTACACAATACATTACAAAGTCATCTAGCACGTTCAAAAAGAAACCTTCAAAACCCTAACATAGTGCCAAAATACAGAATTCACGACTACAAAAATTAATTCATTTATTATTATTTATTTATCTATTTATTCATTTATTTATTTATATATATTCTTTTTATTTCTGCTACATGTTTTATTATGTATATGCATGTACAAAAGGCACGCATTATACGCAGATTGGTTCCGACATTACTGACGAAACTAAAAAACTCCTTAGCCATGTCCTAAATAAAATGGTTGATACAAAGGAAATTAATGAGACCATCTTCAAGTATTTGAATCCTTACAATTATAAGACACACACAGCAGATATTTATGTGCTACCAAAATTGCACAAGCCCCCTCCAGCAGATTCAAAATTTGCCGGTAGGCCAATTATTAGTGGTTGCAGCTCTCCAATGTAGAAAAGCTAAGAAGTTACTATTTCTTATTACTGATGGTCATATGACAAGACACGTATTTAAAGAATTCAAAAGAACTCATATTAAAACTAGAAAGCATGAGTTTACTTGAAGACATTTTACTTGTAACATTAAATGTTGCCAGCATGTACACCAACATTATTCAGGATGAAGCGATAGACGCAGTTTGTCGTGCATATGATAATGCGCCCTCTTGTATTTATGATATAAAGAAAATATCATTAGTCTCATTTCACACACTTGTCGAAATAATTCTTAAACGAAATTGTTTTACATTCAGCTCCCTGTTCTATTTACAAACAACAGGCTCTCAATCCAGTCCCGAAATCTAAGATATAACGGGCTACGTTACGGCGATGACGACTTACTATGATATAATGGTAGTACACCACAATTACTTGAATTAGTGGAGAGGATTAATAAGATTCACCCGTCTTTTAAGTTTACCTGCGATTACTCAGATGATACTTTAAACTTCCTAGACTACACCATATCTAAAGGTAAGAGATTTTCGAGAGAGGGGCGCTAGACATGAAAAGTTTTACAAAAGCAACCAAAACTTTCCAATACTGGGAATGAACCTCCTCTCATCCTTTATTCTGCTTCAAAGGATTTATTAAAGGTGAAATCTTATGCTATAATCACCTTTGCAATAATGAGAATGATTTCCTTGAAAAGGTGCAAGCTTTTCAGTCAAAACTACTAGATAGAGGCTACACTGACAAGGATTTAGTTCCACTTGTTGATGATATTGATCATTCTAAAAGGCAAGAGTTGTTACACAAACAGACGAGCACAAAAACGGAACCCCCACTGTTTTTTTAAGTTGACGTATAGCCAGCATACTTGTACTAAAGACACTAAATCGGCATTAACAGAGAATTGGAAATTGATTGAAAATAGCTCAACTCTAAAAAATCTTTTTTCCAACACCACCTATCATCGCCTATAAATGAGCTAACAATCTAAAAGATATTTTGTAAAAGCAGCTTTTAGGGGACATGACGGTGATAAAGCTATAAACAGGCCGGAGATTAAGCTTGATGAAATTGATCATGAAATGATCGCAGTTCTACAGGGCCTCAATTATCTATTTTTACCCCTTAGAGAGGGGACACTTTGGTTGGTTTCTTGAAAAATTTGAATTTTCAGACCCTTTGACTAGCCACTGACGAGCCTGAAGAAAGGGGGCGAAACTGCAGTCTGGCTTTCAAAACTGTTTGAAGTTCTAAGTTTTTGGATTAATAACAAACTTTCCCTCTATGGTCACACACTGATATTACTGTAAATTAATATCATATCGCTTTATGAGCAATACCTATACTGAGGGGGTTTGAGATGTCTAACCCCTGCATTCATATACCTATGTAGAGTGCATATACATACAGAGTTAGAGTGCAGTACTGTATGTCCAGAATTAAATATTTACTGCCTGTGGAACATAATTAAGGGTAATATTTATTGAAATATCGATGACTTAATCAACTTTTAACATTATTGACTGTCTGCAACTTTGATATTATTACAAATTACAGGCTTTTTGTGGCTGTATTGTCATGACTTGTGCTTCTCCTCAAAAAATTGTTCCAGCAAATCATAGCCACAAACTTACTGTAGCAAATAATGAGACTACTTATCCTAATTAAAATAACCACTCAACCACACAATAAGGACTTCATCAAGTGCTAATTTGATACTCAACACCAACTTCCACAGCAACCAGGACCAAATGGAAAACTAGTACAATGGAGCTATTGATAAGGGAAATTTGATGCTGATTGCTTGTGGTTTTTAGAATAAAGAAAATTAAAGAGGAAAATTCTGACCCAACCTGCTTATATATCAGATTGGGTCTGACTGTTTGGAACTTTTAGGAGCACAACAACTTATGGTAAAGAAAGGTGCATGTTTGGTAGTCATGTTAACTCCATTATTAGTTCATGTATAGAACAATACCGGTGAAAAATATATCGATATATCAATATGACCCTTGATCACTCAATATCAAAAAGTAAAATTGATATATCGCCCAAGCTTATTCAGTGATGCTCTGTAGCCAACATTCATGTCATTGTTTGCTTGCATCTTTATAGGCACAAGCATCATCAGTTTCATGTACTGATGCAATATATTTCACAATCGTCAGTGTTTATTAGCATTTGTACACACACAAACAAGCTCATTAAGTGATAAACTGAACCTAAAATATACACCAAAGGTTTTCCCAAGAGAATGATTTTTAGGTTTAGTTCATTACTGAATAAGCCTGCAGGATGTTTTTACTCTATTTAAGTCAAATTTTCAAAGCAAAATTGTCTTCCACGGTATCGTAATTTCTCATGGATCATGTTCTTCAAGACAGGTTCTACATCAATGAGAATTCATTTAACTGCCACGTAATTTAGTTATTTCCACATAACGCTCCAAGGTAGAAAATGTTTTTGTTTTGTTTGTCTGACTGCACATAAGGTTCAGTGCAAAACATCAGAATAATTGTTCATTAAAACACTTTTGCTCCAAGGTTATGTAACTTCATTTTCATTAAGAAAAGAATTTGTGAAAGTTAGTTTTGGCACAAAAAACAATTCATGCAGTTGCAGTGCATCGGTGCATTGGAATTGATTGAAGATAATAAGTAGTAACTGTATTTGATATAATATACAATACCATCAGTATATCTTGTTTTGTCAGAAACAGTAATCAGTTCTTGATTGTCATAAATCCCAGGGTGTTATATTCTTGTTTGTGTTGCTACAATATTTTAATGTGACTGCTATTCTTTTGAAGTACATGAAAGGCTTGAAGCTGTAAATTATCTCGATGCTATGCAAATAGTGTTATATTTCATATTATTTCATAAAGGATGGCTCAGTTTAGCACTTGATTAATTTCATAAAGATAATTAAAAAAGTATATCAAGCTTGTTAAAGGGAATTGTACATTTACATAGAGTGGATCTTTCACCTCATGTTGAAAATGATGGAAGTAGTTGTAAATTATGGAATACATATGAAAGCTAAGCCTCTCCTATGCTACAAGGACCCTTGCAAATATCCATAATCCCATCTACAACCTCTTCAGATACTCCCAACTTCTCCATCTTCTTTGACAGGTGTAAAATCCTGCCCCTTCCTTTCAGCATATGCATCAAGCCTGACCTTCACCAACTTGATATCAACCCCTCTACTCTCACCATCTTCTCATGGCCTTCTTTTTCCTTTTGGGCCACTCATACTCATATTCCATCTATCTATCTAGGTCTCTCCAGTTACAAGGCCCAAACACACCAAAAATTATCCATCAATCTGCACAACCAAATCAACTGCCACCTCTCCAACTATATCTCCATTTACACAGATGGTTCTAAGGAAGATGACAAGACGAAATCTGCTGCGGTTTATCCATGACCTCCCCCTCAGAAGCAGACTGCCCGACAACTTTTCCATCTTTTCAGTTGAGGCCAAGGCCATTATACGCCCTCAATTTCATTGGGTACTCTCCTCTCAACCGCTTTGCCATTTTTTCGGACTCTAAATCTGTCCTTACTTCCTTACATAACCTTAAATGGGAAAACCTCACCTATTACCCACCTCATCCTTCTTAAACTCCGCCCCCCACCTCCCACATTGGAACATCCACACGGAAAACAAATTCCACAACATTCAGCCTTCCATTCCCACAAAATCTCTTGTAAGATCAAGTCTACATCACTCACCTCAGAATAAGTCACACCCACCTCGGGCATTCACACCTTACTGACTCCCCAGACCACCTCTTTGCAATAACTGTCACGAGCCCCTTACAGTCAAACACAACTTCATTGACTGTCCTCTCTTTACCAACCCCAAGAGCTTTCCTCAATCCCTTCAACTCCATTGCTGAGCTCTTCCGCAAAAACTCGCCAGATAAAATCATCTCCTCCTACACCATACCTGCTGCTATAAGTATATCTAACCTATCTTGTCCTGACGTGCTCCAGACTTTTACCTACCTACCTACCCACTGCACTCTACCCAACTCATCTCTGTCAGAAAATAGTGTGTATATATGCAAAGAATACATTTGGCTGTGATGTAACTTCCAAAGCCATTTCATCAGACCTCATTTTAAGCTTTTAATGTTAGTATTTCCATCATGGAATAATATTGTTGAATACTTTTTACTCCAATTTGGTTCCCTTTTTGTCCTCCATCATATCATATAAGAACATATTTGCCCACAAAATTGTGTAATTCTTATCAGATCAGTCTTTTAAAGGTCGAAAAAACAGAGTATTGGTGACTGAAGTTTAAAGATTATTTGATGTATGATTATATGCAAGATTTATTTGTGAGGTATGAAGCGAAAACAGTCAAGTCTTTTATCTACTTATTCATATATTTTCCTAAATTAAATCATTAAATATAACATAACAAGATGATGGGCTAAGAGAGGTTAGTTACCCCATAAAAAGCCCAAACTAACACCACCACCACAAATACAAAATCAAAGATGCCCAAAGTTAGTAAAGAACTCATCAATGTTGACTTCGAAATTGTGAACAGAATTGGAGCTAACTATACCCACTCAGGCAAACCATTCCACTCATTAACAACTTTTTGCGAAAAGCTAAGGTGCCAAATATCTATTCGTGAGAACTCTTTGGTCAACTTCAACTGCTCAATGGTAATCGCATCCCTAAAGTTGAACACACAAAGTTCCTGGGTCTAACTCTAGACCCCAAGCTCACCTACAAGCAACACATCACCAACCTGAAACTAAAATGCAACAGCTCCCTCAACTCCTCCGACTCCTCTCCAACACCACTTGGGGAGCGAATTGCTATGCTCTCCTCAAACTTTTCAGGCTCACCATTCGTGCCAAGCTTGACTATGGCAATATTGTCGACTGTGTCGCTCACAACTCATATCTCAACCACATCAACACCATCCAAAATGAAGCCCTCAGGCTTTGTCTAGGTGCCTACAGGACATCCCCAATCACCAGCCTTCATGTTGAAGCCAACGAACCCCCCTTCCTGCTAAGGTGTAGAAAGCTTAGTTTCTCCTATGCTTTTAGAGTCCTCACCAACACCCAAAAGCCTGTTTACAACCTCATTAGGTACCCCAATTTCTCCACCCTCTTTGATAGGACTAAAACCCTATCCCCTCCCTTCAGCTTATGCATTAAATCAGACCTCTTCCATCTCGGAATTAACCCCGCCACTCTCGGCACCTACTCCTGGCCCACTTTTCCTCCTTGGGCCACCTCCCTCACTTCTGTCCACCAAGACCTCTCCACTCATCACAAAACTTAAACCCACTTGAACCTCTTCATCAATCTCCATGTGCACAGCCAAATCAAAGACCAACTCTCAAATTACACCTCCATCTATACTGATGGCTCCAAGGAAGGCAACAAGACAGCCGCTGCTACCATCATTCAAGATGCATCACCCTCAGTGGCAGACTTCCTGACTACTCATCCATCTTTTCAGCCGAGGCTAAGGCCATTCTCCTTGCCCTCAACTTTATTGAGTACTCTCCACTCAGCCACTTTGCCATTTTCTCTGACTCAAAGGCTGTTCTTACTTCTTTTCTCAATCTTAAATGGGATAACCTCAAATGCCACCTCCTCCTCCAGAAACTCCTTTCCCCCACCCTCTGCAGAAAAAGTGTTCTTTTCTTCTGGATACCCAGCCATGTTGGCATCCCTGGCAATGACAGGGCTGATGCAGCCGCTAAGCTTGCCCTCAACCTCCTCCCTAACCCCTTTTCCCAAAACCCTCTCTGACATCAAACTGCTTATCGCTTCTCTTGTTCATGACCGCTGGCAAACCTCATGGAACTCCCAAATTGATAACAAACTCCATGTCATCCAGCCCACAATTCATCATTATTTGCATAACAATGAAAATATTTGTATCTATGATATCACTATAAAGTGGGTGTGGGGATTTTGTTTACACAAATGATCATATATGTGAAGAGCATTGTCTACACTGAATGCATATTAATTAGGTTATTTGCATAACAATTTTTCCCTCAAATTTTTCAGCTGGTAAATTATAATTACCCTTAACTAGATTCTTTTCAAGTACTTTTCTGCCGTATCCAATAGTTTTAATCCCCAAATCACAGGGAAAAATATGAAAGAATACATAAATACTGAGGATATCAGGATGTGATGTCACAACTATATAGCAGTCAGATTTCAGTCATTTCTAAACAAATGAGACAAAACTTTTGTCTTAAATATCTCCTTGGATTAATATTTTGGAATGCTTCCTTCTTCACCATTTATTTGTTTCTTTCTTAGTCCTCTTTCATACAAAGTGAATTAACTTGACCACTGAACTAATCCTTTAAGATGAATAGAGAGGGTAGTTAGGTAAGTAAATGATTAAAGAAATAACAAATAATTGCATTATGCTACAAGGATACATTGTTCATATTTTAATATTTCATTGACATGGGCAAGTCATGGGTCTCTCCTTTCTTTGTGACTCAATGGATATAATGAAAAAAAGGGGTTTCATTTATAAAGATTTCTTTCATGTTTTGTAAGTTACTGGCTACTACTTCACCCAAAATGTCTGATACAACTCGAAGATATTTTGAGGCTTGCAATAAAATGTGAAAATCTAAAAAAAGGGGAAAAGTAAGTGCATCCTTCAAAAGCTCATTTATTTTGAAATAACTTTCCCTACTAGTCCCATTACCGGCATATACGTCCATCAACAAGCCCATTGTCTATGCTAGCTTTGAATAGTCGAGCATACTGTGTTTCCAACAGTTCTTGTTGGTGGTGCTTCTTCTTTTACCTGCAGAGCGGGTTACTCTTCTATATCTTTACATACATATTAAACATATATAAAGTAAAGAAGTAAGTCACGGAGAGAGAATTGATTCTATTACTACAAAGATATACATCTTAAGTATAGAACAAGTCATAAAGAGCATGAATTGATTCTATTTCTACAAAGTTATACATATAAAGTATAGAACAAGTCAGGAAGAGGGTGGATTTATTCTATTACTACAAAGATATACATGTAAAGTATAGAACAAATCATGAAGAGCGTGAATTGATTCTATTACTACAAAGATATACACATGAATCAGGAAAAGCGTGATTTTGCTGATTAACTATTAAGGGTTAAATAATCTGGTATTAAGGTTAGTGTTGTATCTAGTACCTGTGTCGGAGCTGTACTGGCCATCCCTTCATACATTAACGTTAGTTAACTTTACTGGTACATAATTACACAGTAATACAGAGCCGTACCGGGGCCGTGTTGGAGCTGTGCCTGAGCCATGCTGGATCTGTACTGGGTATAGCATCTTAACATTACTTTATATACATCCATTTGTAGCCTTGTCAGATCCGTGTTGGACCCGCACTGGAGCTTTCGGAGCTGTGTTGGACCCATACTGGGCATAGTATCTTAACGTTAACAAGGATACTTAACGGTATATAATTATATATACATCTTTTTAGTTCCGTGTTGGAGCCGTGTCAGAGTCATACTGGAGCCGTATTTGACCTATACTGGGTATAACATCTTAACGTAAACAAGTATAGTTAACTGCACAGTAATATATCACTTACATTACATATATTCTACCCGTGTCACAGCCATACCGGGCCATGTTGGACCCATACTGGGTATAACATTTTAAAGTTAACAAGGATAATTAACAGCAAAACATTATATACATCTTTTTAGTTCCGTGTAGGACCCGTGTCGGAGTCGTACTGGGGCCGTATTGGACCCATACTGGGTATAACATCTTAACGTAAACAAGTGTAGTTAATTACACAGTAATGTATCACTTACATTACATTTGTTCTACCCGTATCACAGTCATACCGGGCTGTGTTGGACCCATACTGGGTGTAACATTTTAAAGTTAACAAGGATACTTAACTACACAGCGATTTATAACTTACATTACATATATTTCTGCCCATGCCAGACCCGTGTCAGAGCTGTACCAGGCCATTATAAACTTGAGTTTAGATTGTTTAAACTATTTCAAGCCACACAAAAACGACATAAATGTAGACAGTACAGTATATTCTCCTTAGACATGCTGCCATTATACAAAATGAGTCAGTGCCTATTCTCTCAGAATGTTTTTCGTGCAGGCGCTGCTCAGCAGAGCAGGAATGAAATTTCAGGCCCTAGGGGTCTGGGCTACGGAAGGCATAGCGGATGTCCTCCAAAAAAGTCCTGAAGAGCTCTTTGAGGGAATCACTCCAATATTGGAAGGCCTTGCAGGCCATGGGTGGGGGAAGCTACTGATGTGGGACATAAGGTAGGATGCCATGGGGGACATAGGCAGGGATGCCATGTGGGACATAGGAAGGGTTGGATATAATGTGGGACATAGAATGGGGTACCATGTTGGACATAGGTCATTAGGGTGGGATGCCATGTGGGACATAGGGTGGGATGCCATGTAAGATATTTGGTGGAATGCCATGTAGAACATAGTGGAATGCCGTGTGGAGCATGGGATGGAATGTCATGTACATTGGGTGAGATGCCATGTGTGACATGGGATGCCATGTGGGGCATAGGATACCATGTGGGACATAGTGTGGGATGCCATTTTCATAATTAGGCGGGTCATATGATAAGTGTATCAATTTGCATGGGCATGCGAACCATTATGGTATTTACCGTTCTAGTTTTTTAATAAATTTGTTCTCTCAACTTTTTGCTCCGACCGTCTTTATACCACTATATGCTCGCTATATACCATAGTACTTATATTAATAGCATTAGCACTATTAGGTCTATTTCTTGCCCCACAAATTACAAATGTATCAATGTTTCCCAGTGCCTTTGCCTCTGGACCCCCTGAACCCTACATCATTTTGATTCAGGCAACACCCTGCACTGCATGCTCGGGCTAAAAGCCAGAGGCTCCAGCAATTGTGTAATCAAATAAATTTCAGCTATTTTATTTACTCCAGGCATGTGCCTGGTAATGGTTAATACAAAGTTTATGATGTGCCTGGTAATGGTTAATACAAAGTTTATGATAGTGTTTGAAGTTGTTGTTTTCTCTAATTGGCGGCATGCAATTAATCTATGAAATGTGTAGTATATTCCAGCTTTATAGTGAGCCAGGGTATCATGCAAGTTTTGCCATCTCTGGCAAATGATTTCAAGCAGACTAGTCTGGATACAACCTCATTAGGTACCCCAATTTCTCCACCCTCTTTGGTATGACTAAAACCCTTGCCCCTCCCTTCAGTGTATGCATCAAACGTGACCTCTACTATCTCTGCATTGACCCCACCACTTTTGGCACTTTCTCCTGGTCTACTTTTCCTCCCTGGGACCCCCTCCCTTCTATCCACCTAGGCCTATTCACTCATCACAAAACCCACCATCCACAATCTCTCCAGTATTGACAACGTCCACATTACTGGCCTTAGAATAGGTCACATGCACCTCACTCACTCCCACCTCCGTACTGGCTACCCCCACCAGAGGGCAAAAACTGCCATTGCCCCCTCACAGTCCACCACATCCTCCTTGCCTGCCCCCTGTACAACCTTCCCAGAGCTTCCCTTACCCCTCACAACTCCATAGCTGAGGTCTTCCAGAAATACCCTCTGGATAAAATGATCTCCTCCCTTCATCATGCCTCCCTCTACAACCATATTTAGTCCTCCTCTCGCACCCCCTACCTACTTTTGCCTTTTTTAGCACTTCCTCTTTCGATCCCAGCTTCCTGGCTATTAGTTGCCGTACTTCTCTCAGACTCCTCTTATTTTATTTTATTCCTACCTCTGGAATGATTTAACCTCTCAGGCACAATTTTACCCTTGCTGTTGTGGTGCCATTAAGCCTTCATCAAACAAATTGGTTACTTTATGGTTTTTAAAGTTTTAATAATGTAATTTCTAGATAAATGCCTGGTTCAAGTTTCTACAATGTCAAAAGGATTGTAGAATTATATCAGCTGGTGTGATTTACATAAATTGTTCTCTTTCCTGTGTTGTAGGTGGAGAAACTCTTACGATCTGTTGCTGATGGAGACTTATTGATGGTCAGGCATCAGCTGGGATGGTCAAGCGATGATGATGAGGAGGAAGGAGAAGAGATGGAGACCTGGTCATCTAATGCGCAGCTCTGTCATCCTTTGTGTCAGTGCAATAAATGTGGAGCTCTTCAGAAGGTACTCCATTACATCATGAACTGTTTGTATTTTTTATTTTATCTTGGGAGACTATTATTTGCAATAGAGAGATGGCACTGTTTCCCCATGGAGAGCTATGCATCCCATGGAGAGCTATGCATCCCATGGAGAGCTATGCATCCCATGGAGAGCTATGCATCCCATGGAGAGCCATGCACCCATAGAGAGCTATGTTTCCTGGTGAATAGTGTGTACCTTCCCATGAAAAAAACAGTCTTTCCATGGAGAAACCATGTGCTTATTAGTGGAAAGCACATTTGTGTTTCGACCGTACATTTCTATTGGTTTAATGAAACTACTAAGATATCATGCTCCATGTTGGGAAATTCTACTGCAAATAGATTTGTGTTTAAAATGTCTTGTGCAGAATTAATACTTCATAAGAGAGTCTTAATTCATAGAAAACCTGGTTCATATTTCAGAGATCGTATATGAAATGCATAGAAAATCTGGTTGATATCTCACGTGACTTAATGCATAGAAAACCTGATTAATATCCTTTGTGACTAAATGCATAGAAACCTGGTCGATATCCTGTGACTAAATGCATAGAAAACCTGGTTGATATCCCATGTTACTAAATGCATAGAAAACCTGGTTGATATCCCATGTGAATAAATGCATAGAAGAGCTGCTTGATATTCCACTTAAATAATTGCATAGAAAACCTGGCTTATATCCCACATTACTAAATGCATACAAAACTTGGTCAATATTCCATGTGGCTAAATGCATAGAAACCCTGCTTGATATCCCATGTGATGAAATGCATAAAAAACCTGGTTGATATCCCACATTGCTAAATGCATAGAAAACCTGGCTTATATCCCATAATACTAAATGCATAGAAAGCCTGATTGATATCCCACATTACTAAATGCATAGAAAACCTGGCTTGTATCCCATGTTACTAGATGCATAGAAAACCTGGTTGATATCCCATGTGACTTACCTTACCCCTCTCCTCTCCTGACTATGGAGATTGAGGCTTTGTGAAGTAGCTTCTTTCATTTCTTCCTGTCTCTTGCAAATTCTGCCGCCTCCCTCCAACTATTCCACCCGAACTCCCTCCTCTCTTTTTCAACTGATATTATTATGATGTGTTGAGAGCAACATGATTTCTTATCTGTTCTCTCAAACTTTCTATTCTGGTTATACTCTACCACACACATTTTTACCTAAACTTTTGCACCTTTTTCATTTTCCGGGATTTTCCTTTTGTGGATGGGTGACTGCTTTCATTCCTTTCAATTTTTTCCCTCTTGTTATGATCAAGCCTACACGCTCTTTTCAGTACTTGTACAGTGGTTCTCGTATGGTAGCTCAGTGACTTTTTTTTTTTTTTTTAGTTGCCTCAGGGTCTCCCGGCCCTTGGTATCTTTTTTCCAACATGACTAAATGCTTCTGCCTTGACCTTGACTCTCTCTTCCCTTCCTGTAATCCACCTGCTTCCTCTATTGACCATTCCTCAGCCCCAGTCCCAAACATTTTAATCATTCAGGCCGCCAACAAACAAGACTGTTTTAAAAAGAGTTTCCCCCCTTCCTTATTCACAAGGTGCTCCACGGCCTTGTCGGTACCCTCCCTATGGTTTCTACCCTCAGGTCCCGTGATCTCTTGGTGCACTGCACATGGGACACCCAAGCCAACACCCTCCTTACCAACAAAACCCTAGTCAATGCTGGTATCGACATAACAGTCACTCCCACCATTTCCTGAACTCCAGCAAAGGTGTCGTCAGAACCAGGGTCCTTGCCTACTTGACCAATGAAGACATCGTTGAGAAACTTGGCAGCCAACACATCACTGAGGCCCGTCGTCTCATCCTCAAGAGAGACGGTGCTGAAACACCCACCAAAACAATCTTCCTGACTTTACTGGTTCTTGAGACCAACAGTATCTTCTCCCCTCACCAAAGCGGCTTCCAGAAACATCGCAGTACCTTGGACCACTAAATCACACTCAACACAGCTATCCGGAAATCCTTTGCAAAAAAAGAACACCTCATTGCCATCTTTTTAGACCTTGAGAAAGCTTCCGACACTACTTGGAAATATGGCATTACCTGCAAGCTTCACACCATCTGCCTCAGAGGCCACCTTCCCATCTTTATTCAAAACTTTCTCTCTCAGGCAGTTCCTAGTTTGCATTGGCCACACCCTCTCCATCCCCTACCCCCAAGAAAAGAGCTTCCCCCAAGGCAGCATCCTCTCCCCTACTTTCTTCAATCTGAGCATTAACAACATCGTAGACAAGCTTGGCCACAACATCAAATGTGCCTCTACTCCTCCCCTAGCTTTTCTCTAATCGAAAATAGGCTCAAACTTAGCCTTAACCGGCTGCAAGACTGGTGCAATAATAATGGTTTTAAATTCTCCAAAGACAAGACAGTCTGCATGCACTTCTGTCATTTCAACAATCTCCACCCTAACCTGAACCTCATGCTCAACAGTAATTGCATCCCTAAAGTTGAGCACACTAAGTTCCTGGGTCTAACCCCTAGACCCCAAGCTCTCCTACAAGCAACACATCACCAACCTGAAACAGAAATGTAACAGCTCCCTCACCTTTCTCTGCCTCCTCTCCAACACCACTTCGGGTGCGGACCCCCACACTGTCCTCTTAATCTTCAAGCTCACCATTCGTGCCAAGCTCAATTATGACAATATTGTCTGCTCACAACTCTTACCTCAACCACATCAACACCATCCAAATGAAGGAGCTCCCCCATTACCAGCCTTCACATTAAAGCCAGCAAACCCCCCTTTTCTGTTAAGGTGTAGAAAGCTTAGCCTTTCCTACGCTTTTAAAGCCTTACTCTGGGGCCCACGACTATGCGAATTTTGCACAATAATCATTCTCTCCTTGGCAAATGCCCAATTCATCTCCATCTTCTTGTCTTACTAATTGTTATTGTCTGTGTTCTTTCATATAATTCATTTCTACTGATCTTTATTGGCCATCTTATTTTCATGATTTTTTTCAGGCAGTTTCTTTGAAATATGTCCAGTTTATTTTTGTCTGATCTGGTGTACTTCCAAGTTTATGAACTATAAAGTAGTATTGGTGTGAAAAAAGTGTTTTTTCTTTTATATATATGTTTGAATCCCATAATTGACTAAGTTGTTGTCTGTGCTAAGGAGGTTCACCTTAGTATTTTATCTTAGGTGCCTCCATCCTCAGGCAATGTTCTAGCTCGTTATCTGATACAGTTACTGCTCTTCCGCTGTTATTGTTCATCCTCATTGTCTTTGTCTTCGTTTCATTCATTTTTAGCCCAGCATATGTTCCAATTTCATTAAGTTGAGATGTTTCTTCTGTACATTTTCCCCTTGGGTTTGAAATTAAAGCAATAATTATCAGCATAATCTAGATGTTCCTAGATCTTCCAATGTTGTAAACATGTGTTCCCACTACCGGGATTCCCCTAATGTGATACAAACATATTCCTTACTGCACTTTCATTAGCATTACCTTATGTAGCACACCATGCCAAATTCACATCAAAACATGTATTAAAATACCTTGGTAATTAATACCTTGATAAAATCATCCTAATAAATAATACAGTACTTACAGATACAAGAGAAATCCATTAAAGTGCATGAAGAACGTTTAAAAATGTCTATGAAAACTTCACTTCTATCTGAAACACTCCCGTGACTTTAGAATTAAATTCATAATAGAATAATCCCTAGATTCCCTACCTTACCATGTATGTACTGTATACTGTAATTATTTCAACATTTTGCACTTTATAATAGTGAAATTTTTGAAGTAAAATCCTCTTGGACTTTGCAGAAATCACAATCTTGGGATGTTCGCGTAACTTTCCACACTTTAATTTGCGATTTCAGACAAGACTTTTTGTTATTTTCAAAGTAATTCTATTGTAGAGAAATAAAGATGAAACTCGATTGTTCCCAATCATTATTGACCTGAGGTATTTTTGAAGCATTTTGAGAGGTATTTCATACCATTCTTGTTTATGGCCTAGTGTGTAAAGAGTGTGTATGTAAAGTTTGCTTGTGGCATTAATAAGCCATTATGAAATTACACTTTTATTTTAATGGTTTGATTGTTAAATGACTAAACTGAATATGTGGACTAGCCTTCTATACATGACAACTTGCTCTGAAAATTCTGTAATTTGGTATCTAAAAACTCCACGAAACTTGGCTTTTTTTTTACCATCGTGAGTTGTAGTTCATGATTGATAGAGTTATAAATGACTTGTGTGCTTGCCAAATGCCGAAATTAACTTGCAATTTGTAAGAGTAAGTTGTTTTTACATGAAAAGTTAAGGAAAGAAGACGCAAAACAAGAATTCACTTCTTGTTTGTATTCATCCAACCTAAAAGTAATGTTTTGTGTGTGTACAATGTTAGATGTTTAACTGCCCTAGGTAATGAAATTGATTGCTATGTGCTGTAAACTTCCACACTTAGACATTGTTGCATCTGAAATCTTTTTACAGACATGTGATAAAGTTTAAGAACACAGAGTTGCTGACCTTATCGCCCCTGCCACATATAATTGATAAAATTATCAACAGTTTTTTCAGGAAACATTGCATAATATGGATCATTTCATATCAATTACTTGATCTCTGATTTTTGGTTCGCATGCGAAGCATTTATCCGAACCTATGTAATAGCGATTACGTCTGTCCGGCCGGCCGTCCACAGATTTGTCCACAGATTTCCTCAGAATGTTAAAGTTTTTTGAGAATTCCTCAGAAAATGTTAAAGTTTCTTCAGAGTTCCTCAGAAAAAATTAAAGTTTTTTTAGATATTCTTATGGAAGGTTAGAATTTCCTTCTAAAATGTTAATGTTTTTTAGAGGTACTTAAGACAGGATTAAAGACTAGTTCCTTTAAAAAGTCTACAATACATTTGATATTTTCTTAGAAGATAACTGTAAAATGATATAACTTTCTAATATTCTTCAGAGATCATCAAGTCTCTCTTGTAGCACTTAAGATTTGAAAACCTTAAAATTCTTTATAATATTTAGGCACCAAACAGTTATATTAGGCATGATCTTTTAAACTCCACCTTTATTATTGTGCTCATTTGCATTAAGTTGCTACAGTATATGACCTGACCAGACTTTTTTATTTAGTATGCTTAGTCATGGAGTGTGACAGGATGTGATTGCATATAAACATAGGGAGGGATGCCATGTGGGACATGGATGGGGGCCATGAGGGACATATGATATGATATTTACCATGTTGTATACACCAAGGGCTATATTAGGCATAATTATTTGACTCCACCTTTTTTTCTTATTCAACAACTCATTTGCATATAAGTTATTATATGAACTGACACTTTAATACATAGTATGCTCAATCAGGAACTGTGATAGCAAGGATGAGACTTCTTATGGAGCTTATGGGATGTCATGTGAGACATAGGGTGGGATGACATGTGGGATGCCATGTGGGACATGGGGTGGGATACCATGTGGGACATGGGGTGGGATGCCATGTGGAACAGGGTGGAATGCCATGTAGAAAATGAGGTGAAATGCCATGCAGGACATAGGGTGGATTGCCATGGGATGGAATGTCATGTGGGACATGGGATGATATGGGATGTCATGTGGGACATAGCGTCCCACCCCATTTTAACAAGTCATTTGCATATAAGTTATTATATGAACTGACACTTTCATACATAGTATGCTCAATCAGGGATTGTGATAGCTAGGATTAGACTTCTTATGAAGCCTATGGGATGTCATGTGGGACATGGGGTGGGATGCCATGTTGGACATGAGGTGGGATGCCATGTGGAACAGGGTAGAATGCCATGTGGGACATGGTGGGATGCCACGAGTAACACAGAGTGTGACATAGGTTGTGATGCCATGTGTGACATAAGGTAGGATGCCATGTGTAACATAAGGTAGGATGCCATGTGTGACATAGGGTAGGAGGCTATGTGGGACATAAAGTGGGAGGCCATGAGAACATGGGATGTGATGCCATATGGGACATAAAGTAGGATGTCATTGGGACATTGGGAGGGATACTATGTGGAACATATGGTGGGATGCCATGTGGGACATCAGGTGGGAAGCCACTGATGCAGGACACAGAGAGGGATGCCATGTGGGACATAGAGAGGGATGTCATGTAGTACATATGGTCGGATTAATTTGGACATACATGTAGGATGGGATCCATGTGGGTCATAGCATGGGATGCCATGTGGGACATATGGTGGAATGCCATGTGGGACATATGGTGGAATATGTCATGTGAGACACTGTATGGTGGAATGCCATGTGGGAGATATGGTGGAATGCCCTGTGGGACATATGATGGAATGCTATGTGGGACATGGGATGTCATGTGGGACATGGGGTGGGATGCCATGTGGGAGATATGGTGGAATGCCATGTGGGACATGGGGTGGGATGCCATGTGGGAGATATGGTGGAATGCCATGTGGGACATGGGATGGGATGTCATGTGGGACATGGGGTAGGATGCCATGTGGGACATGGGGTGGGATGCCATGTGGGTCATGGGGTGGGATGCCATGTGGGTCATAGGATGGGATGCCCTGTGGGACATATGATGGAATGCCATGTGGGATATGGGATGTTAGTGGGACATGGGGTGGGATGCCATGTGGGAGATATGGTGGAATGCCATGTGGGACATGGGATGGGATGTCGTGTGGGACTTGGGGTGGGATGCCATGTGGGACATGGGGTGGGATGCCATGTGGGACATGAAGTGGGATGCCATGTGGGATATAGGTGGGATGCCATGTGGGACATAGGATACCATGTGGGACTTAAGTGTGAGATGCCATTTTTATAATTGGCCGGATCATATGATATGGGTGTCAATTTGCATGGGCATGGGAACCATGAAGGTATTTACCGTTCTAGTTGACCTTTAAATGACATTATGTGCGAGACAAAACACTACATCCCCTTCCACCAACCCAGCAAGTAAGATTGATTTGACCTCTGACCTTTGACCTTTAAGTGGCAGGTTACATCTTTCCAGAGACATAACCTTTCATCATCCTTCATCAACCCACCAAATTACAACTCAATTGCACTTGCGATATCAACATCACAGGTGACCGACCAAAATAAACTATTTGACCTTTGAGTGAGATGTTCCATTTTGTGCAGGATACACCCCTACATCACCTTCCACCAATCCACCAAGTACTAACCAATATCCCTTACAGTTATCCCAGGAAGCGCAACACAAAATTGTCCATGTCCAATTAATTATTTGACAATTGACATGTGCAGTACATAACCCAATTTGTGCAGGACACAAAGTTCACCTCACCCTACACCCTCCCACCAAGTCTTAGGATGATAGTTTGTACGGTTTTCTCTGTACATGCGACACAAAATTTGGTACACTCACCCACCCACCCACCCACCCACACACCACCCACACACCCACCCACACACCCATCCACACACACCCACCCACACACACCCACCCACCCACCCACCCACCCACCCACACACCCACCCACCCACCCACACACCCACCCACACACACACACAAAAGTGAGTACCATACCTTATCGCCATATATTCTATATGTTTCGATAAGGTAATAAGAAAAGTCATTTAGAATCAAAGGCTCACCGACAACTCAGAGAAACAAAAGTTAATAGTCACTAGATCAAGAGGAACTACTCGGCTAAGCTGAAAGAATGAAAAAAAACAATTTCGATAAAAAGCAAATAGTAAAGAAATTTATAATGGCTATTTTTGTCATTAAGATTTTCAATCTTTTTCCTGGTAGTCAGATCAGCAGATTTCTCCTTTTAACTTCTAATTTGCCATGGGAAAAAGCTATGCTGCTAATAAGCACAAGTAGGTCATTTGTAAAATACTGATCTAGAACTAGGCTGTTCAGTCACATAATTGTCTGAGTAATGTGAAATCTGTTTACATTTGTTTGAATTTTAAACATTGTTTTTGTATATGCTATTTGTTACAATTTGCAGCAGACGGCAAGTTATTGAGTATTGTGTTTACTTAACATTAAGGATTTCGATTACAACATTTTAGGATAATTGGCTTCTTCTAGGATTTTGAGAATCCAGATTAACAGGAACAGAACACATATAACACAACCCAAACATTATATTATTAAAAGTACAAAATTTGAATGATTTTGGAATATTGTAGATATATTTTTAATGTTATGACGAAACAGAAAAGCATGGAAAGTAGAATCTGGGTTTGCCTGTTTATGTGATTTGATTTTTGAATGCTGTTGTTCATTTATACATAAATCAATGGCAAGAATTCCCATGAGATGGAATTGTAATTTTCAAGTACTTTTAGAAAATGTATTGATAAAATTCATTTTTAAAAGTTGTGAATTTCGCCTTGAGAATGATGCTCTATTATTGAAGTATTCAACTTTTGTATGTTTTAAGTTTTGAGTTCTCTATGCTCAAAGTCTCTGGAGATTGATAAGTTTGATACGATTTGCCAGGGACTCAATTTTAATCTTGTTTGTTGTTTTATTCATTTCAGAGGACCGTTGTAAGCAGTTCACACGGATTAAATGTGAATTCTTGCAATGTTGAGGGTTACTCTGCTTTACATGTAGCCAGTCTGCACGGACACACAGCATTGGTGGATTTATTACTGCGAAGGGGGAGTAATGCCAACATTTGGAACAGCTCAAGCAAGCAGTGCACACCCTTACATCTTGCTTGCCAGTATGACCGTACAGTGGTAAGTGTTGGGTTTTTGAACATGTAACAAAATGCCGACCAATATGAGCAGACGTATTTTTGTAGGCCTTTTGCCATTGTTCCACAATATCACCTTAAATGTACTGACCCTATACAGTAGATCATTGCATAGGCTAGCAGATCAAATCTTCACTGCCATGTAGCTACATGCTGCATTACTTTTAACATTCTAGGACTGAGGCAAGAAGTGGATGGAATTGGCCACTCTTTGTTATGACAAAGTACTAGGGTGGTTAACAATCACACAATGATCACATGTGAAATAAATGTTTAAGAAAAAGCTACTTGCGATTAATAATTTTCATCTATCCATGTTTGCGAATGCCAAAGAAACCCACTGACTGATATCATGAAAGCTCTTAAATGATAATCATTCAAGTTCTGTTAAAGTTTTATGAATTGTGTTGGCATGTTATTAATTCCCGTTACACACTCTAGCACTAGCATATTGTGTAATCCACTTTAGGATGGGGGCTGAAGCGCGCATCTAATAGAAACCACAACAGAAGTGCCTATATTTGCACAAATTTGGATATTATCAAACTTTTGCATTAAGGTGTTTACATATGTGATCATGTTTTGGCTTGATGAATCATGAGTCATTCCTAAATGCTTGCAAATTCTTGCAATTAAATGTTTAAGGATTTTATTCAACATTCACAACCCTAAAAAGTACACCTGGCAATGTTCTTTGTGAATTAGGCTAGGTTATTGGCAGATGGTAATGATCAGTTATGAGTGTAGTGTTTTTCTTCTATCTATTGTATGAATTGTTTACATCTCTCTGATTGTTTTCTTCCTATTTTGATGTGATGATAAGTAAGAGTGACTTTATTCAACATGAGAACATTTTAAAGTGAGGAAATAGCTGGCTGTGGGTACTGAGGATCCCATTCCTTTACTATTAATAATTGCTCTTATCTGACATATTAATTGTATAATTTTTTCCTAATTTCATGTAAGTATGAGGTGTACTTGCCAATGTTATTATCTTCTAAAGATTTTGTGTAAGAATTTATTCTAATTGATTAAATTGGAAGAGAATTTCAGTCTCTCATGTATATTTATGGAGGATATTCTCTTGACATTCCTTCCCCTATAGACTATTTTCCAGTAGATTTGGTGTAGTTAATTGTCTTCCTTTATATTCCTTTCCGTAAGTGAATTTCTCCTTGAATTGGTAATAGATTATATTTTATTTTAATTATTTGAGAAAGTTATGTTTGGGTGATTTTATTTAAATAATTAACTTTCCCTAAAGGGTGTTTTGCAAATTTGGATTGATAAACATAGGCATTCATGTTGCTCTTGTTTCTACAAGACTTAAGGCTTCTAATTATTCTATGAATATTTACATAGAGATTTTAATTAGTTTCACCCTCTTTATTTTGTGCCTTCTGTTTTTTTCAGGTTGTATTGAAACTTCTAAAATTTGGTGCAAAGTGCAATATGAAAGACGCAAATGGTAATACACCATTGCATTACTGCTGCTTGAATGGTTACGTGGACTGTACGAGGTTACTGATTGCTGTAAGTTACTCAAAAGAGAATCAATCATCAATGTATGCCTCAAAGTAAATTATTTTCACCATAAATTTCTAGGATTGTGAACTGAAGAGTATGTTGTTCATTTAAGAGTTGAGAAAGTTCTCTTGTCTTTAGGCTTTGTAATGTTCAAGAGAACGTTTCTCTGCAAGCTATAGTTACATACATTTGAATTTCTCAGAATGGAAACTAATTTACATTTGAAGAGTGTATTTTTGATTTAACAGTTGATCAGGTGTTCTGGCAACTCCCTGAAAGCCTTGCAGTTTTCAAAATAAGGCTGTAAGCACGGTATGAACTGTGCAAGCAGGGCATCTGATACTGCAAGGGTCATTCATTTTTGGCAGGACATGTTGCATTGTTTGCAGAAGGGGTGGGGTGCATTGTTTGCAAGGGAATACATTGTATACAAGGGGCATGTGTTCTTTGCAAAGGGGGTACATTGTATACAAGGGGCATGTGTTGTTTGCAAAGGGGTACAGTGTTTACAAGGGACATGTGTTGTTTGCAAAGGGGAACATTGTTCACAAGGGGCATGTGTTGTTTGCAAAGGGTGTACATTGTTCACAAGGGGCATGTGTTGTTTGCAAAGGGTGTACATTGTTTACAAGGGGCATGTGTTGTTTGCAAGGGGGTGCATTGTTTGCAAGGGGCATGTGTTGCTCCTCGATCATTAGGGCTCCACTGCTCCACTGTTATAAGAGTTTTACGAAGTTAACGGCCCGTAGAGTATACGACGTATGTTAACCCTAAATTAGAAATAACTTTTCAGAGCTAACGGCTTGAAAGATTCTTCCCATTCAACAACACTTCCTCTGTACGTTTTACCGATGACCTCGGCCATCCTGGACTTTACACAAGGCCATTTATGACCGCCAGAAGAGAGAGTTCTAGCTGTGAAGGCGATAGTGCTTTCGTCATCTCACTGCGTAAGTCTCTAGCGAGAAACTAGCTGAGGCACATAGTCTGCTTTGCCAGTGTGGTGTACTTGTCCCCATGTGCAAAGTTCACACGTGGAACCTATGTCCCCTTCTGCTAGACCTTCGGCAGTCCCTTCCAGGATACCCCAGTACCCCCGCTTCACACCTTCAAATGGTGACCACCCACGTTTAGGGGGTGGTGCGGACACTCCCACCTGTCGTGCTGAGCGAAGTTTTCACCCGTCAAACCTTCACCGTCAGTAGTAATGGATGCATCTTTGATGGGGTAGGGAGCACATTTCATGTGTTCCCAATGACAGGAACCTGGGCAGGTACTTGGCCTTTTTCACAGGCTGTATGCCGGGCATTTTTACTGCTAGTGCTGAGCAAAGCAGTTCAGATACGCGCTGACTTTACGCCTCTGTGGTGGTCTCTCTTATTCAGACAGAGAGGAGCAGAGTCCAGGAGTTTCTGGAATCCTTCCTCTCATCTCGGCGCAGGACAAACTATGTCAGCCTTTGAGCCGCTCACCTCTCGGGCTAAGAGAACATGATCACGGATCTTTCGTCTCGCCTCAGTGGGACTCTCACAGGTTGGGCGTGCTTCCCTTAAGTGACCAGAGCGATCTGGATTTTTCAGCCTCCCCGCATAGGTCAGTCCACGTCCATGGATGATCACAAGCTATCGATTCTCTGCGTCCTTCCTCCTGACCTGTGAGTTTGGGAGTCAATGCATTTATTTTCAAAGGAACTCACTATGTGAGTTACATTTTCCGCCTTTCGTGTTGGTACCGAGGGTACCAAGCAAGGCAGTGTATGACCCATAGCGCCCACTTGATCCGGCCATTTGCGGTTCTCTCAGCTGCTTTAATCTTTTGCAGGCTTTCCTTACGAGCCTTTGGTCAGGGACGACTTTGGTCTCTTTCCCGGGCTCCGGCAAACTGCACCACAGTCCCAGAACATTTCATTTGGCTTTTAGTCACGGGCTCTAGGATAGCTGTTGCAGCCATTCATCGAGGCTTTTCAGTCGGGTCGACGATCACTGACTCGTGGCCACTGGACTTATCAGAGAAAGGGGTATGGTGCCCCATCTGGTGTCTTTGGAGTTGCTTTTATAAGTGCACAGCCGATGTTCTGCATCGCATTTACGTACTTCTTTTTGTTACCGAGATCTCGTACTGTGTCGTGAAGACACTTTCCTCCAACGTCCAAAAGTAATCTCGTAAAATAGTTGACACCGTTTATGTAACAGTCTGGGTATGCACTCGGGTTCGAGGTATGGCCCCTTTCACGGGATATTTCATGCAGCCTTTTGGGTAAACACATACCACTTTTATTCCCTTGTTTTTTGCTTGACTTAATTTACGAAGTTTGTGTTACCCCGCTACCTTTTGCTCTTGCGAAGTTGCGCGAAGACGAATTTTTTTCCCTAGTGCGGGAATTCTTCAATTTGTTTTAGCTAACACACATTTCGTTCCCAATCGTGTTTTACTAGCCGGTTCCGTCTTGTGGACGAATTGAGCTTTGGCCTGAACTCCCTTCCTTCCGTTTATCTGATTGCATATTTAGAGCATGGAAAGTAAGGTATAATTTGAAGTAAATTTGTCCCGCTAAGCAGGGATATTTACGAGAGTTATACTTACCTTCCATGCATCCCGGTCCGCCTCCCCTTTCGTTCAGGCCTCGGTGGTATGTTAAGTGAGGGTTATTAGAGGTATTATTGAGGTCAGGGCTGGGCTGGTTACTACGTTTTTAAGGTCGGTTAAAAGTGTGTTAGAATCAGGTCATGGACCAGATTGCATATTTATGGCATGGAAGGTAAGTATAACTCTTGTAAATATCCCCGCTACGCTTAGCGGGGTAAATAGTTGTTGTTCATTTGGCATAAGTATATGAATTTTTTAGCATAATGAAATATTTGACTGACCCCCGCATAAGTACTATTACTGAGGCCAAAAGAAATGGCTTTAAAAGAAAATACTGTATTGGTAGGGCAAAACTCAGCTGTTGCAAAATCTCCCTTCAAAAAATATTTAGTCCAAGTACAGGACCAGAAAAGATGCTCGTAACAATACAATCATTACAAAAAGTACATTAAGGGTTTCACGCTTGTTGATTTTATACAAGAAAAGATTTGTGCCTAAAATGTATTGAAGATATCTATATTGTAGGTCAATAACATTAGTGTCTCGAACAGTGTTGAAACAAATATTACAAGCTTGTGTCTAAAATTCATCTGGTAAATTGTTGGTAAAAGAACAATTCCATTTCATTTTTGCTAAGACTTCATAGTACATCATTCATGATTCTTCCCCGGCAGAAAGAGTGGAATACATCTATATATCAGGTTTTTTGTTTTTGGTAATAAAGTTCTACTTCTCTTGCTCTATTGAGATAAATTCTCAACTTTTTGAGAGTACCATATCTTTTGAGAAGGCAATTATTATTGTACAAAGTTTTGTTTTATATTAAACATTGCTTGTAGATCATCTAAACTTAAGATACAAAACCTTGAGATTATTTGATGTTCACGACTTCAACATTCCATCTAGGGATACTGACTACCATGCTTTGTATCTTTTTGTATGTAGCATGGTGCAAGTGTTGACCAAACTAACCAAAGAGGAAATACACCTCTTCATGAAGCAGCACGGGCAAACTACAAGGAACTTGTCAAGGTGTTGCTAGAGGAGGGGAAGGCCAATCCATTGAGCAGAAATAAAGCTCAACTGACACCATTGCAGCTTGCGGAGGTAAATTTTCTTGTGCATGTTAGAAGTTTATCAAAAAATAAAATGGGGATTGGTCGGTATTCATTTGTACAGCTTGCCAGAGGGTAAGATCCTCATGGGAATATATATGGCAGTGGTGTGGGGGGGAAGGTTTCAAACCCTGACTGAGGTTTAAAAAAGTTTTTGTGACTTTTGAAAATACCATAAACACTTCTATTTTCTTTTTAAATTAAAGAAGCTATTCAATTTTCTCCTTTCAGTTTATTTATCAATTATTCGTATACATTTCCATTTCCTCAATTTATCATGATGGTTAAAATGCATCTATTAGTGTATAAACTATTCATTAATTAATGGTTCATGGAGCAACAGCTTTCCCTACAATCCCTTTGACAGCGGCATAATGTACAGTTGGGATCCTTTAGTGGACAAGGCGATAGCGGAGTCTTTGTGTGAGATCAACTTTACATTATGCCCTGAAAAAAAGATGCGAGAGAAGTCAATGAACCCTGTTCAAATCTTTCATATTTAAAATTTAAGGGAAAAAAAAGAATCAACAAACAAACAGATGCAGTATTTTCCTTTCAAAATTTAAAATACAATTAAACACTGAAATAGAGTAAAGCAACTTCCCTATGAACAACCCTCTATAATGTATCAATTTCTTGATGTCCATATGTCACAAGGTGCTGTTCAGATTTGGAATGTTTTCTCTCATCCAATCACATTGTAGAAAGCAAACTTAAATGTGCATAAACAAAATTTCATCTGTGAAACAGGCAGTTCACAATAAGAATGTGAATATAACTGAATTTGAAATGTTCAAAATTATATTTGTATGTGTTTTGTCTCAAGATTTACTCACATTAAGAACTGTAAGCTCTCTTATAACCGTCTCTTTTATATCATAAAATGAAAGATGTGTTCTCTCATCAACTCTGCATGCTCCTGTGTAAAGGACCACAAAATCACCAGTCCTATCTCCAGTTAGTTTGCCATGATGCGAATCACACAATATATGGCATACAAGCATGCAAACATGAAAGCAACACAATTAAATTAGTCGAATTCCTGTTTTCCTGGAGCAATTGTGTCTGTTTCTTGTTTATTGTTCAAATACAAAGAGCACAAATGGGAGACAGTTTGTAATTGAAAATCCCCTGTGCAGTAAAGTGTTCCACTTGGGACTTCTCAATAGGCCAGCTAGATCTGAATGATTTCTATCTTAAAGTTCCATTTGATTTTTTGTTAAAATGCCTAAAAATGTACTAGTTGTGACATCATACGCTCACATGCCTCAACAGTCCTTTGAGTGTGTTATTATGACATTTCCTGAGATTGTGTCACTTACGGACATTGCATGGTTATTTCAGTAGAGTCTAGGAAGTACTTGGGAATACCTGAAGAAGTTTTGAAAATAATTTCAATTAGCGAAAGTCACTCATCTACAGTAAACTTCATTTTCATGCAATTTGTCACAGCTGTTCCCTAAACAAAACAAGGTATAACAGTGTAGTTCTGCTTGTCTGTTGTTTGTCTTTGCCCTGCCCTCTCTTAAACAAGAAAATGCTCTGTCACTGAACTCATTCTTTCATTTAAAAAGTGTGTTTGCTTTCTTTTGATAAAAGTACCTTTTGAAATATTTTAATACTTCTTGAATTTTGCAAAGACCTTCAGAAGAATTTCCGATCCAAGATATGAGTTGAAGAACCATTATTGATAAAAGGAAGGGTCATGTTGCACTTTTGCAGAACTTTCTCAGTTTATTAAAAACTCTCATTACCTACAAGGACATATTCAATACTTTTGGCTTAAGGTGTGTGTACCCTTTATTGAAAAAATAGAATGATGTAAGTTGAAATATTTTTTTGTGAGTAATGCTTACAGTTATATGCCCTCAAATAACCTTTTGTTGTGGAGGTATGAGATGTGATTTTTTTGCGGTGTATTTTGAAGCGACATGAAATATGAATTTTGCCTTGAGCATTTAAAGATTTTGTTGTCTTGTTTTGCATCTATTTGAATAATCAACACAGTTATTGTTAGTATAACTTACATAAACTGTCAGCATGGTTTGTGAACATAATCTTGTATCAATTGTCATGTTTTTGCTTGTAGATGTGAATGAAAACAGAAGACTTTTATGTATACGACTTTTATCATCATGAATTACCATAGAAATATATGTAGTATGAAAATCTTACAGCTGTTTTACCTTATCGCAACACAGTATATATGGCGATAAGGTATTGTACGAACTTTTGTGTGTGGGTGGCTGGGTGAGCAGGTGGGTGTGTGGGTGGGCGGGTGTGTGTGCAATGGTGGGCGGGTTGGTGGGTGGGTGGGTGGGCAGGTGTTTGGTTGGATGGATGGATGTGTTGGGTGGGTGTTTGGTTGGGTGAGTGGGTGGGTGTTTAAATGGGTGGGTGGGTGTTTGGTTGGGTGGGTGGGTGGGTGTTTGGTGGGTGGGTGGGTGGGTGTTTGGTTGGGTGGGTGGGTACAAAAGTTTGTGTCGAGTGTACAGAGAAAACTGTACAAGCAAATCTTAAAACTTGGTGGGAGGATGTAGGGTGAGGTGCACTTGTGTCCTGCACAAGTTGGGTCATGTACCTTAAAGGTCATAGGTCAAATAATAGGTCAAATAAATTGGTAAATTTTGTGTCGCGCTTCCTGGGATAACCATAAGTGATATTGGGATGGTACTAAGGAGGTGGGTGGAATCTGATGAAGGTTTGTATCCTGCCCAAAATGGAACATGTCACTTGAAGGTCAGAGGTCAAATACTTCACTTAAAATGGTAAATTTTGGTTGATCACGTGTTATAGAAAAACTGTGAGAGCAATTGGGTTGTTACTTGGTAGGTTGATGGGAGGATGCTGTGAAGTTGTGTCTCTGAAAAGTTGTGACATGTCACTTAAAGGTCAATGGTCAAATAGTAAGGCAAATTTTGCTCTGCATCATTCAACCCGGTCGTCTTCTGCCTACAAGAAACTTTCTTGAAAACCACCGACCATTACTCCCTTAACAACTTTGCTTGCTATCACAAACATCAAGTGGATGCTGACAGGGCCTGTGGTGGCGTCTCCATTCTCGTTAGACACGATATCCCACACAGCCCTGTTCGTGTGCACACCGACCTTCAGGCCATCTGTATTTCTATCTCCCTCCACAAAACTTTCACTCTCTGCAATATCTATCTCCCTCCCAACACCAACATTCAACCATCCAGCCTTAACAACCTCATCTCTCAGCTTCCCACCCCCTTCATCCTTCTTGGTGACTTCAACGCTCACAACCCTCTGTGGGGCTCTATTACCACCACCCCTAGAGGCAAGTTCATCTAAAACGCTCTCCGTCAGCACAGCCTGTCCTTACTGAACACTAACTCCCGACCTACCTTCATCCTGCCACAGGCTCTCTCACCTGTATTGACCTGTCTATCTGTTCCCCTAACCTCCTCCCTGACTTTAGTTGGAGAGTCACTGCTGACCTCTGTGGTAGTGATCATTACCCTCTTCTTATACACTCCAATCTTCAAATCCCCACTGAGCACACCCCAACTGGAACCTCGACAAGGCTGACTGGTCCCTTTTGAAACCCTCTGTGACTCACACCTCTCCCCCATCTTCTCGAGGATGAGGATCCCATGTCTAACTTCAGTAATATCCTTATCAACATCGCCACCTGCTCAATTCCCAAAACCTCCAAACCCCAAATCATCCCCCAACCCTGGTTCTCAGATGACTGCAAAACCGCCATCAAGAACAGGAAAAGAGCCCTCAGGAACTTTAAAACTAACCCGACCACCCATAACCTTAACCTCTTTCGCATCAGCCGTGCAAGGCCAGACGCACTATCAAGGACAGTAAAACCAACACTTGGAACAACTTTATCTCTTCTCTCACCACCAACACCCCACTAAGAAGATTTGGAGAATGGTTAACAGCTTCCACGGCAGAGTAGGCAAATCTTCCATCTCCCATCTCTCTTGGAATGGAGACCTTCTCACCGCAAAAAGACATCGTTGACCACCTCGCCGCCTCTTTCAGCAACATCTTGGCCTCGACCAACTACTCCAATGCTTTCAAAATCAAAAAAGCTTGCGATGAAGCCCGGAGAATCACTTTTCCCTCTGACAACTCCGAAAGCTACAACACCCCTCTCACCCTTTCTGAATTAAACCAAGCCATCAGCGACGCTGGCTGCACCTCCAAGGGCCCAGATAACATCCCATATCAGTTTCTGAAACACCTCCCCATCAAAGCCACCACTACCCTACTCACCATCTTCAACCACATTTGGTCCTCACACTCCTTTCCCCTATCTGGAGGACAGCTATTGTCATCCCCGTCCTTAAACCGGGAAGGATAGCACCGACCCACCAGCTACCGACCCATCGCCCTTACTTGCTGTCTCTGTAAAATTATGGAAAAGATCATTAATCAGAGACTAAACTGGTTCCTCGAGACCAACAGAATCCTCTCTCCTCACCAAAGCGGCTTCCAAAACGCCGCAATACCCTAGACCAGTTAATTACGCCGACACCGCTATCCGGGAATCCTTTGCAAAAAGGAACACCTCATTGCCATATTTTTTGACCTCGAGAAAGCTTTCGACACTACTTGGAAATACGGCATTACCCGGAAACTTCACACCATTGGCCTCAGAGGCCACCTCCCCATCTTTATTCAAAACTTCCTCTCACCCAGGCAGTTCCAAGTTCGTATTGGCCACACCCTCTCCAAGCCGTACCCCCAAGAAGAGGGCGTCCCCAAGGCAGCATCCTCTCCCCACTCTCTTCAACCTGAGCATTAATGACATCGGGAATGACCTTGGCCCCAGCATCAAACGTACCCCTCACGTGGATGACTTCACCATCTTCTACTCCTCCCCTAGCTTTCCTATTGTTGAAAATAGGCTCCAAACCAGCCTCAATCAGCTGCAAGTCTGGAGCAACAATAACGGTTTTAGATTCTCCAAAGACAAGACAGTCTGCATGCACTTTTGTCATTTCAACAACCTCCACCCCAACCCGAACTTTGTGCTCAATGGGAATCGCATCCCTAAAGTTGAAAACACAAAGTTCCTTGGTCTAACTCTAGACCCCAAGCTCACCTACAAGCCACACATCACCAACCTGAAACTAAAATGCAATAGCTCCCTCAACCTCCTCCGACTGCTCTCCAACACTACTTGGGGAGCGAACCGCTATGCTCTCCTCAAAATTTTCAGGCTCACCATTCGTGCCAAGCTTGACTATGGCAATATTGTTTACTGTGTCGCTCACAACTCATACCTCAACCACATTAACACCATCCAAAATGAAGCCCTCAGGCTTTGTCTAGGAGCCTACAGGACCTCCCCAATCACTAGCCTTCATGTTGAAGCCAACGAACCCCCTTTCTACTTAGATGTAAAAAGCTTAGCCTCTCCTATGCTTTTAGAGTCCTCACCAACACCCAGAACCCTGTTTACAACCTCATTAGGTACCCCAATTTCTCCTCCCTCTTTGATAGGACTAAAACCCTATCGCCCCCTTCAGCTTACGCATTAAATCAGACCTCTTTCAACTTGGCATCAACCCCGCCACTCTCGGCACCTATTCCTGGCCCACTTTTCCGCCTTGGGCCACCCCCCTTCCTTCTGTCCACCTTGACCTCTCCACTTATAACAAAACTCAAACTCACCCTAATCTCTTCATCAATCTCCACAACCAAATCAAAGACCAACTCTCAAATTACACCTCCATCTATACTGATGGCTCCAAGGAAGGCAACAAGACAGCTGCTGCTGCCATCATCCAAGACATCACCCTCAGTAGCAGGCTTCCTGACCACTCATCCATCTTTTCAGCAGAGGCTAAGGCCATTCTCCTCGCCCTCAACTTTATTGAGTACTCTCCTCTTAGTCACTTTGCCATTTTCTCTGACTCAAAGGCTGTTCTTACTTCATTACTCAATCTTAAATGGGATAACCTCACCTGCCACCTCCTCCTCCGGAAACTCTTTTCTCCCACCCTCTGCAGGAAAAGTGTTCTTTTCTTCTGGATACCCAGCCATGTTGGCATCCCTGGCAATGACAGGGCTGATACAGCCGCTAAGCTTGCCCTTAACCTCCTCCCTTCCCCTTTTCCCAAAACCCTCTCTGACATCAAACCGCTTATCGCTTCTCTTGTTCGTGACCGCTGGCAAACCTTATGGAACTTCCAAATTAATAACAAACTCCATGTTATCCAGCCCACAATCCCGATCAAATCCACCATCAACAACCTTCTCGATCGACAACGTTCATATTACCCGTCTTAGAATTGGTCACACCCACCTCACTTACTCCCACCTCCTTATTGGTTCCCCAACCCTCTGTAACAATTGCCACTGCATCCTTACAATCCAACACGTTCTCCTTGCTTGCCCCTGTACAACCTTCCCAGAGCTTCTCTCGCTCCCCACAACTCAATTGCTGAGTTCTTCCAAAAAAATCCTCCAGATAAAATAGTCTCCTTCCTTCAGCATGCATCCCTCTACAACCATATTTAATCCTCCTCTTCCACCCCCTCTCTACTTTGTTTTTAGTTTTACCCATGCACCTCCTCTCTCGATCACAGCTTTCTGGCTTTTGTTCTTGAATTTCTCTCATTCTTCCCCTGGTCTCTTTCCTTACTACCTCTAAAATGATCTGACCTCTCAGGCACAATTTGACCTTCGTTGTCGTGGTGCCGTTAAGACCTCATCAAACAAACAAACAAACAAACAAACTGCATCATATTGGAAAAATGTAATTGCTGTTGTATTGATCCTTGATGGGTTGGGGTCCAGAGTTTGTTACTTGGTTGGTGGATGGTGGTGCAAGGTTATGTCCTACACATAATGGGATAGTTCATTTGAAGGTCAGAGGTCAAATAATTAATTTAAAAATGGTAAATTTTATGTTGCACTTTCAGGGATAACCGTAAGTTATATTGGGTTGGTACTTTGTGGGTTGATGAAAGGTGATGCAGGTCATTTTTTAAAGGTCAGCGGTCAAATAATTGATTTAAAATCGTAAATTTTGTTGGGTTGCCTGTTATTCAAATATCACAAGTGCAATTAGGTAGATTGATGAAGGATGATGAAAGGTTGTGTCTCAGGAATGATATAATGCGTCACTTAAAGATTAAAGGTCAGAGGTCAAATATTTGATTAGAATAGTACATTTTGTTTCGCGCTTTCTGGGAAAACCAACAGTGATATTGGGTAATTGGTACTTGATGGGTAATGTTACTTGGTGGGTTGGTGGAGGGTGATGTAGTTTTGTGTCTCGCACATATTGTCATTTAAAAGTCAAACATCAGAGTTCAAGTAATTGATATGAAATGATATATTTTACGTCATGTTTCCTGGAAAAATATTTGATCATTTTACAAATTGATGTGGCAGAGGTGACAAGGTCAGCAACTCCGTGGATTGCCGTCTTGCTTTATCATTATTTGATCAACTGTGAAGAAACGTAAAGTGAATTCAACCATGTACATAAGGTTTGATTATCCCCTCGCCAGCTAAGTTGGTGAAGAGGGAATATAGCATCTTTACCGTTCGTTCGTTTGTCCGGCCATCCGTCCGTCTGGCCGTCAGTCCATCCGGCCTGCTATCCTTTCGGCCATCTGGCCAAAGCAATCTTTTGTTCACTAGTAGCTAAACAATGCAGACGGCAGGACGGTCATTAGATGTCCGTCTGGCTGGAGCAATCTTTTTCACCATAGTAGCTGAACAATGCAGGAGGCCAGATGGACATTAGATGTCCGTCCACATCCACATCTAATGTCCGTCGAACCTCCTGCAATGTTCAGCTACTAGGTAACAAAAGTTTGCTGCCCTAGGAAAGGATTTCCAACTATTTTTTGTTTCCGATGCGATAGCATCAGGAACCTACGCAGTCATGATGGCGTTAGTGTGTATGTATGTATGTGCGAACCTGTTTAGACCCACCAACTGATGACATTCGTATGTTTACACACCTTCAAAGCAATAACACACACACAACCGATGATGTTGTTGGTTGTTTTTAGTTCTGAAATTGGCTGTTTTCAAAACTATTATTACAAAAACACTACTCTAGTTCAGAGTTTTCACATTTCGGTACATGTCACCTGTTAGATAAGATAAGTTAAAAATATGTGTGTAACCTAATTTTCTAATACCCCCATCCCATGTGTGTGTTGTACATTGAATGGTTACCAGTAATATAGGATTATGCCCCATCACCAGTTGTAGGGTCTACACATGTATGGGTGATTGATTGGTCACCAGTAATATAGGATTATGCCCATGTCATCAGTTGTAGGGTCTACACATGTATGGGTGATTGGTGAACGGTTATACAGGATTATGGATATGTCACCACTTGTAGGGTCTAAACATGTATGTGTGGGTGTGTTTACGTCAACATCCAAGGTGGGGACTTGCGGCTGTAGCACACTAACAGGATGAGGACCTTAAGTCAAAGTGAATACTAAAAAGTGGGTCCTCACTATGTTACTGTATAAATGGCCTCTAGAGGTTGTCAGGAGGTTGTATGACCTTTTTATTTTTGAGCTTTTCCTAACTTTGTATTCAAAGTGTGATTTTGTGTGTCTGATTATACACATATGTGCATCAGCACCTAGGCTACCATTTCCTATTCTGCAAATGCGCCCTCAATTGATGCACGCTTTTAAAGAAGTGCATAAAGATTCCTCACATTGGTGGTGTGCTACATTCACTCACTGGCACTGCTGCATGTGAAAGCACATTTTATATACCTGACCTGGAAGAATAGTACCATTTGTGATGCTTGGTAAGTTAAAGATTGATTGTATTTCACTATTGAAATGTATACATCATGTATCTTACTAAATGTAAGTGACAGATGGTCAGTTTTTTTGTATGTTTGTTCTTTTGTTTTCATGGGGCTAATATTAGGCTTAAGCTACTAGCCTATCATATTAAATTGATGGTGTCATTCTGTATGTCTGCAGATAGGCCTACCTTGTATATTGAAGTTATGTGACTTAATACTGATGAGAGTAGTATGTCCTAGTCTACTTAGCTTTAGAAAAGTTGCAGTTCCAGTGGTTACACTCATAGGAAGAAAAATTGGGCATAAGGGGTGGTGAAAATAATAAATAGTAACAATTTTATGACAAAAATATCAATAAAAACAATTATGTACAAAATGTGAGTCATTGTAAATCAGCACGTGATACAAAGTTAAGGCTTTGGTTAGAATGTTTGGGATTTAGGTCCCTATGTTTAAATCAATATTAAGACCCAGTGGGTTATTGTTAAACATGACTAGTCCTATTATAGCATCTATAGCAATTAAATTCATTTTTGTCCTGATTATGCATGGGGGGTTTTCAACACATTTTCATGCAGAGCTAAAGGAATTTTGAAAGGTACTTCCTGCTTAGTTCAGTGTTATGCAAAAAAGCTTTACTTTTTCCTCACTGACAGTCCAATTTTGGCTTGTTTGGAGCTATAATTTGAGGAATGTACCAAAATCATATAGGGCTGATTTGGGGATCATTTGAAAGAACTTGATCAATTCCTCCATAATATTGACTTTTGGGTTGGGTTTGACTTAGGTTGGCTTTGACTTGGGGGTTATTGTGAGATTTTTGGCATAAAAGTTGACTAAAAGTAGGTAAAGTAATTTCAATTTTAAACCAAAAAATTATGAGAAGTGGTTTTTTTTTTAAATACAAAATTAAAAAAACTTTGCAAATATAACCTTTCATTTCATGACTTGTCCTTCTCCTTAAAAATTTGTTCCAGCAAATCATAACCACAAACTTACTGTAGCAAATAGTGAGACCACTTTATCTTAATTGAAATAACCACACATTAGGGACTTCATCTATTGTTAATATGATACTCAGCACCAATTTCCACAACAATTAAGGTTTTCAGAATAAAGAAAATAAAGATGAAAAATCTGACCCGACCTGCTTATGTGTCAGGTCGGGTCTGACTGTTTGAAACTTTAAGGAGCAGAACAACTAATGTCATTTGTGGTCTAAATCATTGAGACAGATTAAATGTCATATCTATTCATAATTTTAAAATTTGGGAAAATTGGTGATTCTTTGTCCATTTATAAACAATTAAAACAATCACAGCTGAAAATGAAAAACGGAACATCTAACTTGAAAATGATTTATCCCCTTAAATAGCACATAATTCTGATTTGAGTTATGTACAATTATAGTTATTTCATTTGGTCTAGCCCCTTAAAGTTTGTCACCAATAAACATTACGTGAAAATAGTGAAATTGTTGATATAGATTACATGAGATGATATGATATGTGATGAGATCCTACACACTTAAATAGGTCAACATGGCAAAAGGCAGTCTCAAGTAAAGTAAAAAAAAATATTATTTTTCATTACTTTTCATATCATACACTACTCCCAAGTTTGAGGTAATTGCAAATATTACAGTAGGTAATTGCAAATTAACAGTATATTGCAGATTATTGCAGATTATTGCAGATTAACAGTATTTTAGATTCAATAACTTGCCTACAAACACAAAAGTTTAATTTGGGGTATTTAGTTTTCCCGCACCTGTGTCAAAATTAATAATCACAGGTCATGGTAAAGGTCAAAATGTGATAGTAAACATTCCAAAAAATCAAAAGTGCTATCATGGAATAGGGCTTTTCTTCAACATTTCTTATCACAAATTTCACAACTGGTTACCACACGAAAGTAAAAAGTATATAAGCACAAAAAAGACAGTTTTGGATGCTGAACATGCAGTTTAAGTTAACCAATACAGTATAAAATTATGTTCATCAGGGCAAAAACTAAGGTATTTAATAGCTTTCAGTCAATATACACAGTCAATATACACATGTAGTGATGGACAAAGAAAGGAACGATTTGAGAAAAGACTTAATTTGAAAAGTTACTTAAAGTTTGAAGTTGAATTTGAAATGCCTAGTCCTTTAAGGGTTAAGTGCAACACCAGCTATTTGATTGCCCAGTCCTTTAAGGGTTAAGTGCAACACCAGCTATTTAAATGCCCAGGCCTTTAAGGGTTAAGTGCAACACCAGCTATTTGAATGCCCAGGCCTTTAAGGGTTAAGTGCAACACCAGCTATTTAAATGCCCAGGCAACACCAGCTATTTGAATGCCCAGGCCTTTAAGGGTTAAGTGCAACACCAGCTATTTGAATGCCCGGGCCTTTAAGGGTTAAGTGCAACACCAGCTATTTGAATGCCCAGGCCTTTAAGGGTTAAGTGCAACATCAGCTATTTGAATGCCCGGGCCTTTAAGGGTTAAGTGCAACAGCAGCTATTTGTAGTATTCAAGTGCAAATTATATGGTGTACCACACAAACACAATTGGTTTTTTTGGCAAGTCTTATGATATGTTTTTGTTTCCGTTTTCTCCAGATGGCTGCAGATAAAGAGGGTTGATGCTTACAAGATGATTTAATCCTTGTTGCATGTGTGTGTGTTTATCGGCTCAGTTGGTCTATTGCATATGATTTACACCTGTTATCGGCTCAGTTGGTCTATTGCATATGATTTACACCTTCTGTTGGACAAAGTAAGTGAGTTTGCCAAGAACTTTGCATTGCAAACATATTCCATGAAATACATTTATGAGGTGATTCACATCTGCTTTACATAGTATGATAAAGTAGTTGATAATTGAGAAATGTCATGTTAGTAGCCTTTCCTTTTTCTACTAATGAAAGTGCAATGTTACTCTGTTATTTCCTCTAACAGCTTTCGTAATTATATCCAAGGGAAAAAAATAAAACTATTGTGGGAAGAAAATGAAGGTTTCTTAATTCTTGGGAAGAAATACACAATAAGTAATAGTGACTTTATGACCAAAATGTTCCAGACCATTTTATACTGTATTGGAGTTATTGTAAATCAATATGTGTGATGGTTTTGGCTGAAATTTTTGGGGTTCATTGCTCTTAAAAAATTCCTTTTGTATATGTAAATTAATAATGAAAAATGGTAGGATTGTTGAACATGTGACATCACTGATAAATCCTCATGACACTTCATGTCAATTCAGTGTTGTGAAATTAAGCATAAGTACAAAACAACATATAATGTGGGTGGTAATACATATGGTGTGGATGATGACATCATTGGCAAGGGAAATCACACAAAATATTAGCATCCAAACAGCTGTAAACGGATAACTTGAGAATGAAATTATTTTTTAAGATAACTTTTTGAAGTTAGTTCCTTTGTTTATCCTATATCACAAATCTGCTGATCAAATTGATCAATATTGACTTTGTACATTATACTCCCTTGAATGATTCCAATAGTGTCAACTATTGAATTGAAATATACTGAGTGTAAATGTCAGTAAATAGGTCTTGGATTTTAATCCAAGATATATCAAATTATGTGATAGCCTGGGATATCCATTTTCATAGCTGCATCTTTAGGTATGTGCTAGCTCATTAAGTGCTTTTTTATAAAACAATGTCAAGAATTTACCTTATCATTTACTACTTAACAGTGAATAGGTTTCCTGGTATTTTTACAGTCAGTTGTCAACTTGTCATTAGCTAACGTGTTGCGTTTTTTATATTGCAAATGATACAGTATCATAGGAAATTTCATCTTTTTCTCCATTTCTCACCTAGCACACTGATAGTGTGGACATTCTTTAAACTGCACAGTGGGTAGATTTAAGCACAAAACAGCAGATTGCCTATGTTTGTATCATACATTTTGGCCTATGTTTGTATCATACATTTTGGCCTACGTTTGTATAATACATTTTGGCCTACAGTATGTTTGTATCATATATTTAAGCACATAACAGCAGATTGCCTATGTTTGTATCATACATTTAAGCACATAACAGCAGATTGCCTATGCTTGTATCATACATTTAAGCACATAACAGCAGATTGCCTATGTTTGTATCATACATTTAAGCACATAACAGCAGATTGCCTATGTTTGTATCATACATTTAAGCACATAACAGCAGATTGCCTATGTTTGTATCATACATTTAAGCACATAACAGCAGATTGCCTATGTTTGTATCATACATTTAAACACATAACAGCAGATTACCTATGTTTGTATCATATATTTAAGCACATAACAGCAGATTGCCTATGTTTGTATCATACATTTAAGCACATAACAGCAGATTGCCTATGTTTGTATCATACATTTAAGCACATAACAGCAGATTGCCTATGTTTGTATCATACATTTAAACACATAACAGCAGATTGCCTATGCTTGTATCATACATTTAAACACATAACAGCAGATTGCCTATGCTTGTATCATACATTTAAGCACATAACAGCAGATTGCCTATGTTTGTATCATACATTTAAACACATAACAGCAGATTGCCTATGCTTGTATCATACATTTAAGCACATAACAGCAGATTGCCTATGTTTGTATCATACATTTAAGCACATAACAGCAGATTACCTATGTTTGTATCATACATTTGGGCACATAACAGCAGATTGCCTATGTTTGTATCATACATTTTTCATGTTTCAAAAATATGTATTGTGTGGTAACTACCCATACTTTTTTTTCTTTCAAGAAAATCTTTACAGTCATGACATTTCAATGAAATAGCTCATCCTTGTGCCTTTCATTTATGCCATCAACTTATTAGCATAAAGCAAACAAATTATGATTGAGTGTGTTATTACTCAAATTTACAGTATACAGTTAGTATGCCGCACAAAAATTGCAACTTTAAAAGTGCTCTCAGCTGAAAAGTGAGGGTGTTTTTAGTGTGAGTCTCTCACTCTCACTTTTAAATAACTTACACAATAGGTGTGTTGAAGGACTTCCTGCTTCTCATAATCAAGGAGTTTTATTTAAGAAATAAGCTGCATAGTGTTATTGCAAGATTTCCTGTGTTTACATTAATATAAAGGTGAGGACTTGTGACTGTAGCACACCAACAGGGTGAGGACCTCAAGTCAAAGTGAGGACTAAAAAATGAGTCCCCACTATGTTACTGCATAAATGGCCTCTATGTACATTTGAACTACTTGATCTACACCTATTGTTATCAAACTTTTCTGCACACATCTCAAGTGGGTGATGTTGGGGCTAGTTTAGCACTACGATTATTATTTATACCTGAGAAATAAGGGGCAGTGGAGTGTTCAAAATATTGGGGGCTAATGAGGTCAGGTGACGTGGTAACAATATTGGGGGGGGGGGGGGGAACAGACCTGCCAACTAGTACGATTTTGCCGTATTTAATACAGGAAAATGGTGAGAATACGATCGTACGTTTTTTGGCACCAGAATACGATTGATTTATTTACACTTTTATTTTTATTATTGTTATTATTTTTATATTTTTTTTATATTTGTTATTATTATTTTTTTTACTCATACTTTTTACGCTTGGTTGGCGCTCATGTCCTCTTGAAGGATTTTTGCCGACTTAACCGATTCAGATTCAGATTCATTTGTGGCTGCCGCCAAAAAGTGTAGACTACAAGTTAATTATGCATAAGGCAACCTACCTTAAGCTAGGGCATCCGTGATTGGTGCATGGGATGTAAACAACAATTTTTTGTCCGAGTGTAGCCAATTAGAACGTTGCATACGAGAGATGAATGATTGTAATGGTGCCTATATACAAACGAAACATGTGGTCTGGTTACTAACGTTACATGTGTAAATTGTAATACATGCAGTTTTAACAGTCTTTCAAGCATGTTGTAATTAATATTAAGCGGTAATATTGTGAGTGATATTAATGTTTAAATATGGCTTTAATAATAGTAATTTTTTTTTCAGCCACAGTAAACCTTTTGTTTTGTAAATTTTGTTTGAAGAGTACAGTTGTTTTTATCAAAAATACAACTTTTGTAGTTCCAGAATATAGTTTGGTGATCCTAAAAGTTGGCAGGTCTGGGGAGGATAATTAGGTCGTGTAAGGTGATAGCTCATGTTCACCTAAAGTTTATTTTGGGGGCTAATTAGGTTGTGTAACGTGGTAACACATGTTCACCTAAAGTTTGGGAGGGAGGCTGAAGCCCCCCAGCTCCACCCTGGCTCCGCCACTCTTGGAAATATAACTGTCAGCGGCAGTAGAAGCCCTTGGAGATGTTAATAAGCTATTAGGGGAGTAAGGATGGGTTCCTCGAATCTTTATCATGAGGAAATAACCTTTCTTATGAAGAATGGTCCATCAATCATTCATGGGTTTTGCACAAAGTCCTCCCAAGCATATAATGTATATTTATATTTAGGCTCAGCCAAGGACTAATCTGATTCACATCATTGAACAGCAGTTATGTAGCTTGAGCCCAAGATAATGACCTATTGTGTACAGTGTAATAGTAGCGATTGCTAACAAGTGATCTGTGAATAGACTATCAATGCGCTGTAAGTTAAGAAGGTATAGAGTATACCTGTGTTGCATATAAGGTGTAACAATAGCTGGATGCTAGTCAATGAATTGTGAAGTATCTTTGATTGAATGGTGCGGATTACCCCTGATTTTGAGAAAATTGAGGGTGTCGGGTTGGAGGGGTCTTATGGCCAAAAATTCTTAATGATGATATTAATAGATTTTAGATAATATCTCCAATTTGTGCCAGCATCCTTGTTGTTTAGTTCTAGCAGTAGATCATCAAACTAAGATATTCAGTGATGTTCTTTTGTGTACAGAGCTATGATGAATAAAAGACTCCTGCAGAAAGCAGTCAGACAATGTGCTAGCAGAGAAGAGCATGGTGTTCAAAAGAATCTTATTGACAAATTGATTGGTAAGTCTAATTGTTATTGTGCATTTCAGATAGGTATTTGCTTAAACCATTTTAAAAAGCAGGGAAATCTCTTCTTCATGTTTTGCCATATAATCTTCATAGAAATACTTATTTTCTATTTAAATAGCCTCTTTATTCAAGATCCATTCAATCTAAGAAATCATTGTTGATTTAGTTTTCTGCCTCACCTTATATTTATATATCAATAATTTGGAAAGAGACAGATGAATACTGACAAATTTGGTCTATTTACAAAATAATGTGGTATTTTCAAAAGATTGATTTCTAGTATAATATTTCTCTATATGTAACAAATCATGCATTTACAACACATGGCTGTAAAGTTAATTTGCTGAAAGATCTATTTACTTTTGCTGTTTGATGAATATTGTGGATTTCTTACCTTTGTAACTAAAGATAAGGTTTTTAAGTTGCTATGCAAAATCAACTGTATGAAAGAAGATACTGAACATTACAAAGTTAACTGAAATGTCTATTGTATGACATAGGTATGGTGTTAAAGGAATATTTCCATGTTTTTGTAACCTTTCATAACAAAGAGAAAAATATGAGAAACAATTAAGTGCAAAAATCATGTTGACATTTTATTCCTACCAGGAGATATTCAAATTTGTAAGGTTCCCAAAAAATGTCAATAAACGAATAGGAAAAGGCTCAGTAAGGCATCACAGCAACACATTCTCCCACAAAGTTGATGTATTTCATTCAAATCTATCATCCTTTTGTAATAGTAAAACTGCTGGGAATATAAATTGATGAAAGTTAGGTATTTATATACATTGCCAAATACACCCTACTTCAATAACTTGGAAAATTGTTTCTAATCATACAGAAACAAACAATTATCGTTCAAGGAAATACATAAACATTTGCAATGGAGTTGTCTCTATGACATCATCCAAATCGAATTCATCATATTGTACAGAAACATTAAAATACACTTGGGAAATATTTAAAAATCCATATCTCCTGAAATGGAATATGATAGCAACCTGATTTTGTACCAAATTGGCTTTAGAAGTATGCTCTTTCAAATAAAATTTCACAAAAAAACATGGGAATATTCCTTTTATGGTAAATACCTCATGATTTCTTTTATACTGTACCTAATTTTGGGTCACATGATATTTTATGTTTTGCTGATATTTTATGTTTTGCTGATATTACCATGAATCTTTCAGAACTTAAAGCTGCAGCACACTATCAAAATGAGGATAAGTGCTAACATTGTACAATACTCCATTGCCATGAAGGACTTTGTGCAGCACACTATCAAAGTGAGAATAAGTGCTAACATTGTGCAATACTCCGTTGCCATGAAGGACTTTGTGCAGCACACTATCAAAGTGAGGATAAGTGCTAACATTGTGCAATACTCCGTTGCCATGAAGGACTTTGTGCAGCACACTATCAAAGTGAGAATAAGTGCTAACATTGTGCAATACTCCATTGCCATGAAGGACTTTGTGCAGCACACTATTAAAGTGAGGATAAGTGCTAACATTGTGCAATACTCCGTTGCCATGAAGGACTTTGTGCAGCACACTATCAAAGTGAGAATAAGTGCTAACATTGTGCAATACTCCGTTGCCATGAAGGACTTTGTGCAGCACACTATCAAAATGAGGATAAGTGCTAACATTGTGCAATACTCCATTGCCATGAAGGACTTTGTGCAGCACACTATCAAAGTGAGGATAAGTGCTAACATTGTGCAATACTCCATTGCCATGAAGGACTTTGTGCAGCACACTATCAAAATGAGGATAAGTGCTAACATTGTGCAGTACTCCATTGCCATGAAGGACTTTGTGCAGCACACTATCAAAATGAGGATAAGTGTTAACATTGTGCAATACTTCATTGCCATGAAGGACTTTGTGCAGCACACTATTAAAGTGAGGATAAGTGCTAACATTGTGCAATACTTCATTGCCATGAAGGACTTTGTGCAGCACACTATCAAAATGAGGATGAGTGCTAACATTGTGCAATACTTTATTGCTATGAAGGACTTTGTGCAGCACACTATCAAAATGAGGATATAGTGCTAACATTGTGCAATACTCCGTTGCCATGAATGACTTTGTGCAGCACACTATCAAAATGAGGATGAGTGCTAACATTGTGCAATACTTTATTGCCATGAAGGACTTTGTGCAGCACATTATCAAAATGAGGATAAGTGCTAACATTGTGCAATACTCCATTGCCATGAAGGACTTTGTGCAGCACACTAACAAAGTCAGGATAAGTGCTAACATTGTGCAATATACTCTGTTGCCATGAAGGACTTAGTAAGCACACTATCAAAGTGAGGATAAGTGCTAACATTGTGCAATACTCCGTTGCCATGAAGGACTTTGTGAGCACACTATCAAAGTGAGGATAAGTGCTAACATTGTGCAATACTCCGTTGCCATGAAGGACTTTGTGCAGCACACTATCAAAGTGAGGATGAGTGCTAACATTGTGCAAAACTCCATTGCCATGAAGGAGTTTGTGCAGCATACCATTAAAGTGAGGATGAGTGCTAACATTGTACAGTAATAATTTCCATTACAGAGATGCCAACATTGCATTAGTGCAAATAGTAATGCCATGTTGAGCATCTATGTATTATAAGTTGCTGGATACAAAAAAGAAAAAAGAAGCTTCATTTTAACCATCTATATAAAGACTTGATTAAAACATATTTAAAAAAATCTGTGGGTAACGCTTTTTCACTGTTGTGTTTAGTAAACACTGATGTTAACCCCCTCTGCAGCATTCAAGTGCTAACTTTTAGTGGTATGCATATAATGTCAGGACCTCCATCAGCGGTGGGTACGGGACTAACTGCTAATAGTAGTTGTAACTTTTCATATGCCCTTCACGTGACTGCTTTTTGTTTACAAATTCTGGTCCATTATAGATGAGGAAAACACTTGCTATCATTTTCCTGCTTCTATCACTCTCAATTGTTTGCACTATTGTTATCTTTTTCTGATGAAAATTCAATATTTTTTAGTACATGTGTCAAAAAAGACACCACCTCATCTTTTGTCATGATCCTGATTGTCATGTGACACAGGTTTTTCCAGCTACTAAATGTTTCCAATCACTTTTTCCTGATGCAAATGCAGTTCATTCCCATATTTTCATGATATTTACCCAATCTGGGAGCTAGGTTGAATCCCATGTCATGCCCTATTTGAATGAGCTTACTTTATTTGGACTTAATAACTTAAAGCTGCCGCGCACCATCAAAGTGAGGGTGAGTGCTAACAACATTGTACTTTAATGCCTTTATTGGGTTTTGTTTTTGTAAATTAGTGAGGACTTAAAAGTGCAGCACACTATCAAGGTGAGATTGAGAGTCAAAAGTGTGCTGCATTATATTTGTTTTTCAGACAATTCAAAGTCTTGATGAAAGGTACTGGTTTAGTTAAAGATTTATTTGTAGGGTTTGATTTTGGGCTTTAAATTTTGATAGTAAATTAATGCAATTATTAACCTTGGTTCATAGGTAGAAATATTAATATTGACATACTTAACACATATCTTATCAAGAATATATCTATGCATAGAATTTCTTATTGTGGTAAAATGTTTTATTTTGAGGTTCTTATTTTGAGCCATGAATTTTCCTATTGTTTTTTAATCCTCCACCATTCTTTGATTTTTTTTTTTTTAAATCAAAATTTGGCAGGAGAAAAAAGTTGATTTACAGTGACTGAATTTAAGGATAGAATTTTAAAGACTTGCATTGAAGATTTTAAATTGTTGTCTTTTTAATACATCACTTTTTAGCATTCATTGAAATTTCTTCAAAAGTTGATTTCTCGAAAACTGCTATATTGTCGTAGTTCAAAAACTATTCTGTTCTGAATTTAAAAGGTGAATATTAAAATTTTGTCCATGTAATAGTATTTTTACCAGTATTTATCTGATTTTTTTATGCAAAAATGAAAACTATTCTGCTTGCTCTTACATTTTTGGATATATCTATACTTCTGTTATGTGCTATTTAACATAAAACATAAAAAACCCTTTACTTTTATGGTACTCTTAATACTACTAAAAGCCTAACCAGCTTACCCATAAAAGGTTTTGAATAATGGCCCTTTCCTGGGATTTGAAAGGAATGGGTGGTAGGAGTGGGGTTCGTTTTTGTATAACATACAGTATTACAAGCAAAATCAATACAGGAGGGGATTGACTGAACCTCCCCCTAATGATTGCTTTGGAGTACCCTTTTGGCAGTGGTGCAACAACAAGGTGGGTAAATCCCACAGGCCTCAGCAAAAATTGAGATTTGGGGGCCACGAGCAATGACACTAATATGTTTTGTTATGGAACCCCAAATGCTGAATTCCCCACCGGCCCCCATCAGGGGTACCTGCACGTCAAAATGGAAGGGGCAAAGTTTCATGGACAGAGCACTTTCTGTTTCAAAGGGCACCCACTGGTTGAAATTTCCCATCTTGAAATTTACTGATTTTCCCATTTTCTGTGCACAAAAAACTTGAAAAGAAAAAAGATCATCGTCAATTTGGACCCAACTTGGTCGATTACTTTGCAAAATTTTAACAAAAACAGGAAAAGTTCTTTGAATTATTATGATAAAATGGCTGTGTAGATGCATTAAAAAGTACAGTATGTACATCACAGTTCAGAATCTCGGAGGCACTTTTGAACTCCCCTTTCCCCGGAGAAGGAGGGCCCTTCTTGCCCTGGTGATGTGAAGGGCAGGGGAGATTGCCCCCGTGCTGCAGGCGCCCTTGGTCCTTGTTACTCTGGTTACGCCACTACCTTTTGGTCTCATTACCAGGCTAAATGCTATTTAACCAAATTTCCACTTTTTTGAGTCTTAATGTTTTTGAAATGTTTGATTCTGTCCTCAGAATTGATGACCTGCAGCAGAAGTGAAGATAAAGAAAAAGAAAGTGAAAGCAGTAAGATGAAGTTGGAGAGAAGTCACATAATGGAGAAGAATAAATAGTGTGCCAGAGGAAAGGGGTAGTCAGTGGGAAGAAACAAATGAAAGAAAGAGAAAGTGCTAGGTAAAGCCCAGTAGGGATACAGCTTTAGTTTTGCCAAATTCCCAAAAAGAAATTGTTTCAAATGTCCTAATTTTCTCATATTTTTTGTAGGGATAATAATTCCCATTTTTTATTTTTTTTATGCAACTGGAATAGGCTTTCTTGCTTTTTATGCTTATGCATATAAGGTACTCCTGATGGGCTTTGGTCTTCAAACTCTATCCCTATTAGGTTTGTTTCCTACATATTGATTGCATTTCAAAATGATTGGGGTAAAGGAAAGAGTAAATACAAACATGATTGGGGTAAAGGAAAGAGTGAATACAAAGATGATTGGGGTAAAGGAAAGAGTAAATACAAACATGATTGGGGTAAAGGAAAGAGTAAATACAAAGATGATTGGGGTAAAGGAAAGAGTAAATACAAACATGATTGGGGTAAAGGAAAGAGTAAATACAAACATGATTGAGGTAAAGGAAACATCAACCTTAAGATGTTTCAACATTTTTTAATTTAGCGTTTGTTTTGGTGTGCTTTAATACAATACAGTTGCCATTTGTGTGAAGCCAGTTGTAAGGATTTATCAAATTTCTGTATAATTTATGATTACATTCAAGAGTGAAACATGACTAATGTTAAAATGATCAATCTTCATACAGTAACTTATGAACATTTGTCAGGTATACCAAGGGACCATGGCCCCCTCACTTTTCAAAAGGGTGGGTTTTCCCCCTTCCCCCCCCTTCCCCACCCACCCTCCGCTCATCCCTAACTTTTTTGGGCAAACCCAATGTACGATCAAGCAAAACCACAAACAAAAATGTCAGAATGAAAAAAAGTTAAAGTTGTTTGCGTTTTGTCCCCCCCTCCCTTCCTCTCCCACCAACTGCTTTTAAAAATTTGCTGCTGAAATATGTATTATGTAGGTAGTTGGTTATAAATTTATGATCTGTAACAGCTTTATTTTGTGATATTTATCAATATCATTTGATGGTAGTGTATGTAACTCATACAACAGATGGGGGAAGTGCCAGCACTAGATTCTTTTGGTATAACACGAGGGACAGATTAAAATCATGGCAGGCTGTTCTTTGTTTTCATGGGGAAACTTTGGGGTATAACATTTTGGGCAAAATCTAACTTCTCCCATTATTGACTTTGACCCAAAACAAAAGAGAAAACATTATTTGCAGGATAGTTTTCTTCATTTACCCTTGGTATGTAATTTTTTTAAATATTGTTTAATTTTGAAAAAGTATATAATTTTTATCATTGTTTTACCTTTTCATTTTCTTTAATTAAATTTTCAGCTACAATTTTTCTGTATACACGAGTGTGGCACTTATTAAGATTGCCATGAATTGATTAAGCTTTTCAGAAACAAGCTTTACATGATCCTCTTTCTTCCTCTCAGGTGTGGTTGATAGGATTTTATGTCCACAAAGAAAAAAACCACAAAGGAAGATGTGGACAGAAGAAGAGAAATGTGCTGTTAAAAGACAGTTGAAAAAAGAGTTGATGTGTGGTAAAATCCCAGGGAAACAAGCTGTCCTTGCTGCTCAAGAGAACGAACCAGTTCTGATGAATAGAAGCTGGGTCCAAATCCATTCCTTTGTTAAAAATGTCCTTGTATCCCAGGCTAGAATGTGTTGAAGTTTCATAAAGTTGTAGAAGAATGTGATCAAGCATTTCTTATTACTGAAATTCCTCCCTCTCCACCACCCTTTTATTATCAACTTTTTGAAAAGAAGAATCGCCTAAACAAACTTGATTCTATAAAATGTAAATGTTGGTAACACACTACTCTTGTTAAAGTGTTATATAGAGAAAGTTATGATACCTACCTAATTTGTTCACATTTTTTTTCTTCTAAAAATGACCTGATTGTTTTGTATAAAAGTGCATCTCATCGTATTGAATAATTCCATAAGTAATACAGAAATACAAACTCTCTGCTTTTCATTTTTGGACAATTTTAAATGATCTTTTCTGTTTAATTCTCTTTAAAACATGAGTTTTGGGTCTTTGACTTGTACTGTTATAGCAGTAATTGAACAGCTTACCTAAAAAGAACAACTTAAAGATAATGCATGGCGAAAAATGCAGCTTAAAAAGGACCATACCGTTTCTGTTGGTCTCTAATACATATATAAAGAATTTAATCTCCGTATCAGGTCCAGATTCCTAGTTACAAACACAGTAACGGTGCGCCCTGACATTTCAAGTTTTTTCCATTGATTTAGCATGTAAAAATAGTCAAAGTTGTAAAAAGGGAAAATTTGCACCTGGCTTTACGTTTTTTAAACGAAGTTTCCCAAATTACATCCTGGTCTGCTGGTTCACTGTAACAAAATATATCAATAAAAATGTTTAAAGCTTAACTTGTGTGGAAAGTTTATTGTAGAGCTTTGGTGCCCTCATCCTCACTTAACAAATTGGTAAAACTTTCGTTTATCAATTGAAATTATTTTTTGGACCTTTTTTTTTTTTTTTTTTTTTCAGGTGGAAAATATTTGCTTCTTTCCAAATATGTTTTAGTGCTCTCCTGACAATGACTTAAAGTCTACCAAATTTTGAAGGAGTGTAGGGATGTCAGAACCGAGGTGTTTCTATACAGATGAAATAAATAAGTCCTGACAGAATTTGCTTTTTGAATGCTCTATCTCTTAATGTCCCCTTTCAAATAGGTAAACTTGCTTGACCATTGAATTGGTAATTGTAAATTTAAATGCAGAAGAGGAAAATTAGAACTTCCATGGGTTTTTTTAAAGTTTTTTTGAAATTGGAGTTTGTGATTGAAGTAGCAAAGGGAATGAAGTTCTAGCAGTTGTGCATGAAGAAGATTTCCTTTTTGAGCATCATCTAATGGAAGATACAGTATGTTACTATACAGTATGTTACTATACAGTATGTTACTATATAGTATGTTACTATACAGTATGTTACTATACAGTATGTTACTATACAGTATGTTACTATACAGTGTGTTACCATACAGTATGTTACTATACAGTATGTTACTATACAGTATGTTACTATACAGTATGTTACTATACAGTATGTTACTATACAGTATGTTACTATACAGTATGTTACTATATAGTATGTTACTATACAGTATCTTACTATACAGTATGTTACTATACAGTATGTTACTATACAGTATGTTACCATACAGTATGTTACCATTCAGTATGTTACCATACAGTATATCACTATACAGTATATTACTATACAGTATGCTACTATACAGTATGTTACTATACAGTATGTTACTATACAGTATGTTACTATACAGTATATTACTATACAGTACGTTACTATACAATATGTTACTATACAGTATGTCACTATACAGTATGTTACTATACAGTACGTTACTATACAGTATTTTACTATACAGTATGTCACTATACAGTACTATACAGTCTTGACCAGCCATTCATTTCTCTAGATGACAAATTTTCTTTCAGATGGAAAAAAAAAATACTTTTACCTATGAATAGAATGATTTTTAAGTCTTGGATGTATATAAAGAATGTTAATCATGCACATATGAGATCTAGAACTTATCATGATGTATCTTTATTCTGCTTGAATGCAACGGCGTATTGCCTAGCTTTAAGCTCTTCTGTTGAATTGGATACCCAATTAGATACATCTTAATGTATACTTTCTCCTTCAGATGAAACAAATATCATGGTTGTTGACTTTTCTGATAGTCCATACCATTTCTTTCAAATGGAATTCTTTATCCCTTTCCTCATAATTGCTATGATTCTTTATTGTTATAATATAGTGTTTGTTACATGATTCTTTGTTGTATAGTTCTTCTCCTTGTAGGTTTGCTTGTGTATATTTGTTTGTGCAATTCACTTTGTTCCTTCAGTTAATATTCATACTTTATTACTATATATTCTCTTTTAATTCATCATAGCCTTCGTATAAACTTAAAAATAAAGTTGACAAGATGGTCATATATATCATTTATGTCCAGGCTCTAAGGTCTATGGATGCCTACATAGTTTTAGAAAGAGCATTACATTCTAAACGCAACAGTCTTTAGATCATGTTAATCGCATGTATAGTTTTTGGATTATGACTGGTATAAAGTTTTAGTGATCTGCAGTGAATGCGTAATTTATGTTAAATTTAGGATATATGACCAGGCGGGTAGCTGAAAAGCTTTATGTAATTCTTCATATTTCCTTCCTAAATTTCAGTTCCTGAAAATGATGTCAAAGTCTATTCCTGCTAGGTTTTGGTCAAGGGTATGGTCAAAACTTTAAAACATTTGCTTAAAATTCCTTTTCATCTTTCACAAATGTGTGACTAGCAATTATAAAAAACAAAGGTTTTACATAAGGAAATAGGAACTTCCGCCCTGTTATACGTCACAAGAGGAACTTAAAGGGGAACAAAAATGTGAATTTGTTGGCCTGAAAATTCAGAATCCTCTAAAATGGTCATTTTGTAACCGATTTGGATGAATTTATTTGCTACCTTCATCATTTTTCATGGATTTTAATGCAATTTAGCATAAGTTGCTGCTACTCGTTCATATACCTTTAAGTATTGCCTAAGCACATGGGTAAGAAGGCTGACTCACACACCCAATATACTGGGCTTAATTTCAGATGTGTCGTTAGGGTTATTCAATTTTTTTCACATTTTATGATGGCTTTATTCATAAAATTGAACATGTACCAACTTTTCAATGCTAATTCAAAAAGCAGTTCTGCCTGGATCTGACTCTAACAACCACAACTTACTTACTTAAAACCATGATCTTTAATCGAAATTCTCTTTCCAAATCTATTTATTTGCCATTAGGCCAAATTTCCATACTCATTAGCATAGTCAACCTTAAAGTATATTAGTTCAGTGGTCAAACAATCTTGTAAGAAAAAGGACATACAAAAACTACTTCAATATCTTATTCCATTAAGGAGATATTCAAATGTAAAGAAGGTTTGTCTCATTTTGTGTATAAATGACTTGTGTGGAAAGTCTATACTGTACACGTTTGGTGTCCTCATCCTGCCTTAACAATTGCAACTGTATTTTTATTAAAAATTAACAAATCTCTTAGATAGAATAAGAATTTTGAATGCATGTTTTGTACTACCAATTTGTTAACATTTTTGTTTTGTAATTTGGGAGTGTTGTACTCAGTTGAGCTCACCAGAGTTTTTATACAACATTTCCTTTCACAACCATATATATTCTTCTGTATATGCATATTTTGTAAATTTCATAATATAATTGTAAATAAAACTCTTCTGTAATAATACGTAGCCATGTTGTGAAAAAAACAAATAAATGAAATGAAATGAAATGAAATTCTTAACCATGTTGTTTCCTTCAATGTCCTCTTTCATATAATAAATGAAGTTACTTTCAGATTTCTTAGTGAAGATTTACATTAAATATGTCAACCTAGATATTCTGTTTTCTGAGTAAATAAAATCCTCTCTATTTGTGTTTATAGAACCTGCCATCTGTGGGATTTCCAGTCACATGGTATTATAGAAAGGAAATTTCCATCCTTTTTCAGTGACTTTAATTAAATGAAACTTATACAAAATATTTAATGTTAACTCTTTGTGAATTCTTTGGAATTCCAAAAATGCAGTAAGGAGTCCGTATTGGAATAACTATTTTAGGTATGCAATGGAGGTATAAAAATAAAGTTAATGTTGAAATTAATGCATTTTTTAATGAAAATATTTTGTCTCTCTTTGTTTGATTCGAAAAGGTTTCATATAAGGTTGGTATGTTCATAAATCTTGTTTTAATATCAAGTATTAAAAAAGATCAGAAGCTAGCTATGACCAGCTGGACTTGACACATAAGGGGGATGCTGCAGGTCATTTCTCACATTGGTAGGTTATTGGCAAGATTGGTAGTAGCATGCTTCATAATTTGACATTTAAAGAACCTTTTCATGTTAATGCCTTACACAGTAATCATCTTCATGTGAAGGTTCATTTAACAAGAGGAACAAATTTCTCAAAAGTGTCTAAAAATCTCGAAGAGCATCAGTAAAGTTATCATGGTTTTCGCTGAATCTATATAACAAATTTGTACGTGCTAGCGAATTTTGTACTCTTTTAAAGCCCATAGTCCTTGTGTCCCATGTTTATGAAAAATTTACAATTTTCCAACAGTTCAAGGGTTTAAATTTTTGACCAGAGTTTTGGTGACACTCAGTGGATTGATTTTGCCTTTCTCCAAGTCACTGGCACGTTGTCTAAATTCAGTAATCTTGTTTGAGGAAGAAACATGGTTATGTCTCTTCCCAGTATGAATCCTGGAAACAAGAGCTCTGATCTATATATAATGACCTGAATAATCCCAATTGCGCTAATCCCATTTTTGTTTTCTTTAATTTTAAATCTTCAATAGCATTGTAGTTTGCATTGTTCGGACATTTTGAGAATGAGAAATTAAGAAACGTGTGTGTGTGGTCGGGTGGGGGCAAGGGAATGGCATTTTCCCCCAGGAGTTTGTGAGTCCCCTTCCTACACTTTGGGCAAATTCCGCTCTTCATGTGTTTGTACCTTTTTTTTACATCTATGGAATATTTCACCTATCCAGTTGATCTACGTACACGATGTCTGTGAATCTTTTTTACACCTCACTTGCTATAACGCCAAGCTTGGTAGTTTAGTCTTTTAAAAGGCATTGTTTAAATTTACTTTTCCAGTCTCTTTAGTATTTTCCATCTGGAAAACATTCAACATTTAAAAGAAAATGTAGTAATTCGAAGTGCTGAAAAGATCTCAAATTTGTATTCCCAATACCCCACTAAATATTTTGGCATGTGTTTTATGTTCCAGACTGTGATTTACATGTGTTTATTAGAGAAGGTATCTGTACAAACTGATGAAAAAACCTACCATGGTCGCGTAGACAAGTTTGGTTAGCCGAATATTAATTTTGTTCTTTACAAAAAAAAAAATCCTAACCTTTTGGTAAAGTATGTTTGTGCAATTAATTCCTCATTTTGTGGGAAACTTCTTTCTAGGATCCCTACTATGCAGAAATATCCTCACTTTGATGGGTACTTTGTGAATTAACTTTATAGTCCCCACTCCTTATCTATGTTTGTGTAATAATAAGTCCTCTCTCCTTAGCTAAAGTATGTTTTTGACCTCACTTTGTAGGTTAACTTCATAGTCCTCACTCCTTAGCTTAAGTATGTTTGTGTACTAATGTAGTCCTCACTCCTCAGCTAAAATATGTTGGATCCTCACTTTGTATGTTTATACAGGGTCATCACTCCTTAGCAAGGGTATGTATGTGTGTGTGTGTGATGTCCAGCTCATAAACATGATATCTCAAGAACGATACCTCGAATTCATGTCATATGGGGTACACAGTTATCGCATGGTTCGTAGATGTGCCATATTATTTTTATTGGTGTCATGCATATTAATGAGTAAGCGAAGCTGAATGATATAATCTTAAAATGCTCATGTTTTAAGAAACGCATGTTTGTTTTATTTCATATTTGGTATAATTATATTGTTAGCTAGTGTGTACATGTTCATGGTACCAAAATGTTGAATTTCATTTATATGCATAGTGGGCAGGGCTTAACATAATTTTGTTAAAGAGACCTTGTAAACACAGTATCTCAAGAATGATACATGGGATTTACTTCATATGTGGTACACAGATAGCCCATGGTCTGCTGATGTACTGTATCAACTAACAATGGCAGCATCAGCTTACTGTTTAAGAACAACTCTGTATTAACTAACAGTGGCAGCATCAGCTTACTGATACAGTACATCACTGTCAGTCAACTAACAGTGGCAGCATCAGCTAACTGATACAGTACATCACTGTCAGTCAACTAACAGTGGCAACATCAGCTTACTGATACAGTACATCACTGTATCAACTAACAATGGCAGCATCAGCTTACTGTTGAAGAACAACTCTGTATTAACTAACAGTGGCAGCATCAGCTCACTGATACAGTACATCACTGTCAGTCAACTAACAGTGGCAACATTATCTGCAGTACATCACTGATAACAAGCACATCACTGTATCAACAGTATCAACTAAAGTGGCAACATTAGCTTACTGATACAGTACATCACTGTATCAACTAACAATGGCAGCATCAGCTTACTGATACAGTACATCACAGTATCAACTAACAGTGGCAGCATCAGCTTACTGATACAGTACATCACTGTATCAACTAACAGTGGCAGCATCAGCTTACTGATACAGTACATCACTGTATCAACTAACAATGGCAGCATCAGCTTACTGATACAGTACATCACAGTATCAACTAACAGTGGCAGCATCAGCTAACTGATACAGTACATCACTGTCAGTCAACTAACAGTGGCAACATCAGCTTACTGATACAGTACATCACTGTATCAACTAACAATGGCAGCATCAGCTTACTGTTTAAGAACATCACTGTATCAACTAACAGTGGCAGCATCAGCTTACTGATACAGTACATCACTGTCAGTCAACTAACAGTGGCAACATCAGCTTACTGATACAGTACATCACTGTATTTACTAGCAGTGGCAACATCAGCTTACTGATACAGTACATCACTGTCAGTCAACTAACAGTGGCAGCATCAGCTTACTGATGCAGTACATCAGTGTATCAACTAACAGTGGCAGCATCAGCTTACTGATACAGTACATCACAGTATCAACTAACAGTGGCAGCATCAGCTTACTGATACAGTACATCACAGTATCAATAAGAGTGGCGGCATTAGCATTATGATTAAAATTTATCCCTCCAAATACTAAAATCGCAGAGCTCCGGGGCTTCGCCCACTCCCCCATCAGGGTGGGTGGGGTGGCATCTGGTAGGGATGGATGAGGTAGTAGTATTGTAGAATCCCCCAGAATAGGTCAGAATTTTAGGTACTTTTTTGGGGTTCACATTTACCCTGAGCAAATAACTTGTCATCATAAAGTCATACAGAATAACATCCAGACTAGTTACACTCTTGGCACCAGGTTTTCAGCTGGGAGGTTGTGGGTTTTATTCCTGGTTAATTAATGTGAAAAACTTTACTATATGTTCAATCAACACCTGATCATGAAAGACATTCATATCATTTTTAATGACTAAAATTGAAAAAAGAAATGTTAAGAATCACATTTTGAAATTTCTTCTTATTTGTATATCACAAATTTTGAATATTTGTAAAAAACTTCCAATTTTGGATTGTTTGTTACATGAAAACAAATATGTTTTGTAGTTGTCTGTAGATATTTAGTTATAGCTAAAAGCTACCTAGCTAAGAATATCAACACACTTAAGAAAGAGATTTTATTATGATTCAGAAGTTTTTGATTACTTTGTATATTTGTTATTGAGGTTGTATTTCATGGCTTGTCCTGTTGCTTACGATTTTGTTGCAGCAAATAATAAGCACAAACTAATACTATAGCTAATAATGAAACCAGTTATCACAATTAAAATGACCACTCGACCACGCAACAAAAACTTCACTCAATGCTTATTTAGTACACCTGTTTAACTATGAGCTGTTCATTTGAGAAATATGATCCTTATTACTTGTGGTTTACAGAATAAAGAAAATGAAAGGGAAAAGTCTGACCAGACCTGGTTATATATAAGGTCGGGTGTGACTGTTGCAAATTTTAAGGAACACAACAAGTAATGTTTTTTTTTTTTTATATAGTAATTTCGGTTTAAATATATGCAATAATTGATCAAATTTGTTTGAAAGAGTTCAAGGATTTTTTTGAATTTATTGTAGTCAAGAGTGATTACTACAAACTAAGATTTAATGGGCAGATATAGATTGAAAATATACCCTAAAACATCCATGCAGGAGTAGAAATGCCAATAGAAGTGAAAACTGGGATTGGTTCTCTTTGCAATCTGGGATTGGTTCTCTTTTGCAATCTGGGATTGGTTTTGTTTTGCAATCTGGGTCTGGCTTTTTTTGCAATCTTTGGTTGGTTCTCTTTTGCAATCTGTGCTTAGTTCTCTTTTGCAATTTGGGATTGGTTCTCTTTTGCAATCTGAGATTGGTTCTCTTTTGCAATCTGGAATTGGTTATCTTTTGCAATCTGGGATTGGTTCTCTTTTGCAATCTGGGATTGGTTATCTTTTGCAATCTGGGATTGGTTATCTTTTGCAATCTGGAATTGGTTCTCTTTTGCAATCTGGGATTGGTTCTCTTTTGCAATCTGGGATTGGTTCTCTTTTGCAATCTGGGATTGGTTCTCTTTTGCAATCTGGGATTGGTTCTCTTTTGCAATCTGGGATTGGTTCTCTTTTGCAATCTGGATTTGGTTCTCTTTTGCAATCTGAGATTGGTTCTCTTTTGCAATCTAAAATTGGTTCTCTTTTGCAATCTGGGATTGGTTCTCTTTTGCAAACTGAGATTGGTTCTCTTTTGCAATCTAGGATTTGTTCTCTTTTGCAATCTAAGATTGGTTCTCTTTTGCAATTTGGGATTGGTTCTCTTTTGCAATCTGAGATTGGTGCTCTTTTGCAATCTGAGATTGGTGCTCTTTTGCAATCTGAGATTGTTGCTCTTTTGCAATCTGAGATTGGTGCTCTTTTGCAATCTGAGATTGGTGCTCTTTTGCAATCTGAGATTGGTGCTCTTTTGCAATCTGAGATTGGTGCTCTTTTGCAATCTGGGATTGGTTCTCTTTTGCAATCTGGGATTGGTTATCTTTTGCAATCTGAGATTGGTTCTCTTTTGCAATCTGAGATTGGTTCTCTTTTGCAATCTGAGATTGGTTCTCTTTTGCAATCTGAGATTGGTTCTCTTTTGCAATCTGAGATTGGTGCTCTTTTGCAATCTGAGATTGGTGCTCTTTTGCAATCTGAGATTGGTGCTCTTTTGCAATCTGGGATTGGTTCTCTTTTGCAATCTAAGATTGGTGCTCTTTTGCAATCTGGGATTGGTTCTCTTTTGCAATCTGGGATTGGTTCTCTTTTGCAATCTGGGAGTTAACACTACACTCGGAATATATTTGTTTATAGGTCGCATCAACCTTTTCAAATATTTTTTTCAGATTTTAGAAAAATAACAGACTTTAGTAAACAATAAAGCAAATTAGGAATATAGAAGATTTAAGGAAAAAATAAAAATAATTTGAATAACATAAATGCTAATATTTATTACCATGGGTACAACACTTTCACTTTGTTACAACATGTAACTATTGTAATGATATGGTTAGCCAGTTGAAACCTTGTCAAATGTGTAACGGTCAAGCTGTATTTCAATCATATTTTTGGCTCCACCTCAACGCAACTTCTGATTAAACTAGGAAACTGTCACTTTAGATTAATATGTGTGCATGCTATTCCCTCCAGCTGTGCACTGTAAGAATTTATAGATGACAAACAGTGGTCAGCGCAATCAATTATTGCTCAAGGTATCTATTACAACTCGTTGGAAGCTAGCTAGTCATTTGTAACCAGATTCCATAATGTTCTTGTTGTGACTAATCATTGTGCTTAATAAGCCAGGTAGTTTGTTGGTTCGCATGCGAAGCATAATGCAAACCTATGTAATGGCGATTACGTCCGTCAGGCTGTCCACAGTTTCTTCCTGAGATTTCCTCAGAAATATTAAAGTTTTTTAAGAATTCCTCAGAAAATATTAAAATTTCTTCAGAGTTCCTCAAAAAAAGTTAAATTTTCTTCAGATATCCTTATGGAAGGTTAGAATTTCCTTCCAAAATGTTAAAAGTATTTCAGAGACACATAAGACTGGATTGAAGACTAGTTTTCTTGAAAAGTCTACAAAACATTTGACATTTTCTTAGAAGATAACTGTAAAATGATATAATTTTCCAATATTCTTGAGAGATCCTCAAGTGTCTCTCTTGTAGCACTTGAGATTTGGAATCCTTAAAATTCTTCAAAATATTTGGGCACCAAAGGTTGTACCATGCATGATTATTAAACTCCACCTTTATTATTGCGGTCATTTGCATAAAGTTGCTACAGTATATGAATTGACCAGACTTTTTGTATTTAGTATGCTTAGTCAGGGAGTGTGACAGGATGTGATTGCATATGGACATAGGGAGGAATGCTATGCGGAACATGGATGGGGGCCATGAGGGACAGATATAATATATACCATGTGGTATACACCAAGGGCTATATCAGGCATAATTATTTGACTCTACCTTTTTTCTTATTCAACAACTCATTTGCGTATAAGTTATTATATGAACTGACACGTTCATACATAGTATGCTCAATCAGGGACTGTGATAGCTAGGACGAGACTTCTTATGGAGCCTATGGAATGTCATGTGGGACATGGGGTAGGATGACATGTGGGACATGGGGTGGGATGCCATGTGGAACAGGGTAGAATGCCATGTGGGACATGGTGGGATGCCACGAGTAACACAGAGTGTGACATAGGTTGGAATGCCATGTGTGACATAAGGTAGGATGCCAAGTGTGACATAGGGTAGGAGGCTTTGTGGGACATAGGGTAGGAGGCCATGGGGACATGGGGTTTGATGCCATGTGGGACATAAAGTAGAATGTCATTGGGACATTGGGTGGGATACCATGTGGAAGATATGGTGGGACATAAGGTGGGATGCCATGTGAGACATCAGGTGGGAAGCCACTGATGTGACACACAGGGACGGATGCCATGTGGGACATAGGGAGGGATGTCATGTGGTACATATGGATTAATGTGGAACATACATGTAGAATGGGATCCACATGGGTCATTGCGTGGGAAGCCATATGGGACATGGTGAAATGCCATGTGAGACACTGTATGGTGGATTGCCATGTGGGAGATATGGTGGAATGCCATGTGGGGGATATGGTGGAATGTCATGTGGGACAAGACATGGATTGTAATGTGGGACAGGACATGGAATGCCATGTGGTACAAGGCATGGGATGTCATATGGGACATGAGGTGGGATGTCATTTGGGACATGGGATGTGATCCATGTGGGACATAGGTCGGAATGCCATGTGGGTCATAGGATGGGATGCCCTCTGGGACATATGATGGAATGCCACGTGGGACATAAGATGGGATGTCATGTGGGACATGGGGTGGGATGCCATGTGGGAGATATGGTGGAATGCCATGTGGGACATGGTTAGGATGTCATGTGGGACATGGGGTGGGATGCCATGTGGGACATGGGATGCCATGTGGGACATGGGGTGCCATGTGGGACATGGGATGCCATGTGGGACATGAAATGTCATGTGGGACATGGGGTACCATGTGGGACATGGGATGCCATGTGGGACATGGGATGCCATGTGGGACATGGGATGCCATGTGGGACATGGGATGCCATGTGGGACATGGGATGCCATGTGGGACATGGGTGCCATGTGGGACATGGGATGCCATGTGGGACATGGGGTGCCTGGGACATGGGATGCCATGTGGGACATGGGATGCCATGTGGGACATGGGATGCCATGTGGGACATGGGATGCCATGTGGGACATGGGATGCCATGTGGGACATGGGATGCCATGTGGGACATGGGATGCCATGTGGGACATGGGATGCCATGTGGGACATGGGATGCCATGTGGGACATGGGATGCCATGTGGGACATGGGATGCCATGTGGGACATGGGATGCCATGTGGGGCATGGGATGCCATGTGGGGCATGGGATGCCATGTGGGACATGGGATGCCATGTGGGGCATGGGATGCCACGTGGGACTTGGGATGCCACGTGGGACTTGGGATGCCACATGGGACACGGGATGCCACGTGGGACACGGGATGCCACGTGGGACACGGGATGCCACGTGGGACACGGGATGCCACGTGGGACACGGATGCCACGTGGGACACGGGATGCCACGTGGGACACGGGATGCCACGTGGGACACGGGATGCCACGTGGGACACGGGATGCCACGTGGGACACGGGATGCCACGTGGGACACGGGATGCCACGTGGGACACGGGATGCCACGTGGGACACGGGATGCCACGTGGGACACGGGATGCCACGTGGGACACGGGATGCCACGTGGGACACGGGATGCCACGTGGGACACGGGATGCCACGTGGGACACGGGATGCCACGTGGGACACGGGATGCCACGTGGGACACGGGATGCCACGTGGGACATGGGATGCCACATGGGACTTAGTGTGAGATGCCATTTTTATAATTGGCTGAGTCATATGATATGGGTGTCATTTGTATGGGCATGCGATCCATGATGGTATTTATCGTTCTAGTTTTGTTTTTAATGTTAATTCTCATTTTTCATGGTTTTACACATGTATTTATGCTTGTTATATTTGTTTTTATATGAATTGTATGTACTTTATGCGAGCAGTGAAATACCCCTCGTGGGTTAAATCAAGTTTATTCTATTCTATTTTATTCCAAATCTCTGAATTAATGTGGCATGGGTGAAATCTTGTCTTTAGGACCTATTCCTGGTTTTAGTCTCTTTCCTAGACTAGCATTATAAGCCTGTTTGCCTATTCACACTTTTCCTTGCTCTCAGAGATAATTAAAAGTGGTACCATAAGGCCATTTTCCAATGCTTTTTGAGTGCTGCTTTCAGTGAGCTAATTTGTAGGAATTGCTTAACGTAAGAGCTACACTTCGGTAGCCTTTCTTTAAATGAGAATGTTGCCACCATATACATCATTGAAGACGTTGATGACTTAGAGTCATATAGAAAAAGTCTGTCAACTATAACAAATAATTTATATGTTGTGCATTCCTTTTAAATTTCAACTTGGAAGTACTATTGACTTTTACTGTACGATATGATGCTTATGTTTTCTCTTAAAATATTTTTTATTTGATAGGGAAAAATAATAAAATTGATGTTTACTATATGTATGAGTGTAATAGTAAGGTAATGCAGCTTGTAGAAAAGTGATAATTTGTATATCATATTCTTATTTGAATGAAAGAAGAATTTGGGGAAGGGGGTTATTCAGTGTTTGGGATATAATATAATAGCTACTGAAAAGCCCAATATTCAATAAAATTGATTAAAAAGATTATTTAATTTTTTTTTGTTTACCTGAACGTCATCCACATGTCACACACACTCCCACTAAAAATGTACATAATAATTAGTATGCAGAATATTAATTGACAAACTTTTTTAAGTGTCAAATCATTTTTTGTGGTTTTTTGTATGAGTAAGTCCTGTGAAAAATTGATAATAAAGTTGTTATTGTAAATGTCAAAATGTAGCAAACAAATTTGTATATTTCCTTTTTCCATGCTCCAGAAACCTTGGAGAGGAGATTAATTACATTTTTCCATTATGCAAAAATGATATTTAAGATACCAAAGCGGAATCCCCAAAGAACGTGCAAAAGCTTAAAGATGTCAGTATTCATTATGGTTATACATAATCAATGAGCTATTTGATGTACATGTATGAGCATGTTCTAGTAAAATACAATTCTGTGCATCATTGGCATGTTTTTTTGCATAGCTTTGATTCAATGCATATTTGAAATATAGGAAATGTTAGGAAAGTGGATGGAGACATCAATGCAAAGTAGCATTTCATGATTTCTCTAATCTAATCAACTTGCAGTTGTTTTGCAAAGTGATTGAGTTTTCTATATATGTAGCATATCCATAAGCGTGTGCATTAGAATACATCAGGAGCTGAAAAAAAAATTATGATTCTATATTGCCCATCCCCTAGTTGTTTAGCAACTTACCTCCACAGAACGGGCCCTTCCACAAAGTTATCGCAAATAAACACATAGTCACATGTATATGTATGTATGCATATATATGTATGTATGCATATATATGTATGTATGCATATATATGTATGTATGCATGTATATGTATGTATGCATGAAGGCAAAGATGGACAAGGTGAGGGGAGAAGAGCCTGACAACAACAGGCAAAGACTCACTCTATCATAACAATAACTATACATCATAGTAAAAAGGACTATTGGTTGGAACAAAGCACACAACACTGACTAAGTTACAGTCAGCATCAATGGCATAGCCAGAGGGGGGCGAGGGGTTGATTGCCCCCAAAAAAAAAAAAAAATTCAATCCATTGGTTCAGATTGGTGCCGTCGGTTCAGATTGGTGCCGTCGGTTCAACAAGCTTTGACATTCCAGGTACTTATTATGTTTTTCAAAAGGGCACTTTCTTAGAAAAAGGTTCTTCGGTAATAATATATTAAACATTTGTGCGATTTGTATTTAAATACATGAACTAAGACAGAGAGAGAGAGGGGGAGAGAGGGGAAGGTGAGTGTCGGAGTGCACGTGATAAAGAACAGGCTAATTTTAAAGGTTTCACAACATTCACACCAGTTTGGAGCAAATAATTTCTTTTAGACAACCCTTATATTTCAAAGAGTGATGATAAACCTAACCATAAAATGTAGACAATAAAACATATTTCCACATTATGCTTTTTCATGATTTTGTGTTTTGTATATGGTGTATTATACATGTAGCTCTCTTTGACATGGATTTTGACTTGTATAATACACCTTACTATGCATTGTGACATACATTTTGCCTTTGAAAAGTCAATTTTGCGAGAGCTGGGGGCTTTGTCCCCTGGACCCCACACTGACAAGTCGAGCCCTTTGAATTTGTGTTTTGTATATGGTGTACTATAGCTCTCTTTGACATGAATTTTGACTTGTATAATACACCTTCTTACTATGCATTATGACATACTTTTTTTGCCCTTGAAATATCAATTTTGCGAGAGCTTCCGGAGGCTTTCGCCCCTTGGACCCATACCGCGGCTTTGCCCCTGGACCCCATGCCGACACCGTTGGTGTCACCTCAACTACACCACTAGATATCGTTGGTTCAATTTAATCCCCCCTTCCACCCCCTTCCCTCCTCCCTAATATGAAAATCCTGGCTACGCCAATGGTCAGCATTCTCTGAAAACTGGCCTCTTACTTGGTTGGAATAATAAAATTATTTTTTAATAAGAAATGGAAGCCATGAATGAGTAATCCATGGTTGGCAATGGGGCCTGAGGTTTGTATGGAGTACCACAGGTAATATAGAATTGAGATATATGGATATTAACTTTGCTAATTGAATTATCAAAGTAAGTTATGAAAGTAAACCTAGAACCGAAAGAAATTAGATAGTGTGCCATAAAAGGATTTGGATGTCATTAAAAGTAACTTAAGGGATTAATACAGGATGATGACAGTAAAAAGAATACTTTGGGATTTCAGGAGGTTCAAATAAGATTATACGGTTGCTATACCAACTGAAATGAAAGCCAATAATTATCAGTAAACAATTGGAGGCAATGAAGATATCCTTAGCCTCTGACCAGAGACTCAAGTCATCTGTATATCGTGAAATATGAATTGAGTTATCAGTAGGTTTAGGTATGTCATTGACATAGATTAGGAAGCAAAGTGGACTACCGTGAGCGGTACCCACTTGTAACGTTAGACGTATCAGAGGAAGCATTAATGAACTTTTATACAAACTTAGGAGAAATCAGTGAATAAATGCCACAGGTAAAGACTTTCTTCTTTTTTTATTTGAAAGCAACCATTGATTGCGAGTGAATTTGTTGAATGCTTTCTCTAAATCAAGGAAAGCAGCATACATAAAGTATCTCTTTGAGAGATCAATGACAGTGTGGCGGGATCATTTACTTTCGGCTGTGCAAAGTCACAGCGAAAAGTGTACTTCGAAATTATTGAAAAAATAGATATCGTGACGAGCCCGTCAAAATGGTAAACTCGTCAAAATGGTGAGCTCGTCAAAATGGCAAGCTTATCAAAATTTTGACAAGCTTGCAATTTAAACCATTATTGGTAGTTATCAAAATTGATGACGAGCTCATTTCATATCCAAAATGAGCTCATCAAAGTGGTGAGCTCGTCAAAATGACGATGACGAGCTCGCCGTGAGGGATTGGAACCTTTACGAATTTGTTTCATATCCAAAAACTAGCTCGTCAAAATGGCAAGCTTGTTTCCCTGATGAGCTGGAAACAAGCTTATCTTACTCTAAAATATTTTTGTACAAAAAGAACGCTTTTCTTCATTATCTTTGCAAAACATATTTTGATGACAGTTTACACCATGGAAACTGACAATTCTACATGTTTCTCCTTTATGATGGTGGTAAAATCACTACATGCAAAATGCAGGAAGGCCCAAAAAATAGGGCTTTCTGACGAACCCTCTATTTAAACTAAAGGTCCGCACTTCTTTTAATCCAGTTTTAAAGTTACAGGTATTCCAAACTGCTACTTTATTACAACCACTGCCTAACATAGCATAGCTAAGAAGCAATGACTCCTTCCAGTTAATCACCAACTCTTTGTTAAAGAATTACAGCAGTAAATAAACTAAATGATTGAGGTAATCTATAACTAAGAACCACCAACCAAACTCTAATGCCCTCATCATATTCCATCTTTGAAGCACATACTTCATTGTGAATCCTAGTGTTAGTAGATTTGAAAAATTTCTGACAAAACAGACAATTCCTAACATAATTTTGGGAAAATTTAAATGACCATAATTATTATAGCTTGCAGGAATTTGTGCAAGCTTGTAAATATTAATATTAGCTTGGGCAAGCTTGCAAAAGCCATATTGGCTTGCATAATTAACCTAACAAAATTTAGCATGTACAAGCTAAATTTTGACTAGCTTGTCAATATCAACTGTTTTGGTAATTATCTTATTTGTATATGACGACAAGTTCGTTTATTCAGCAATATTTTTGACAAGCTTATCGCGAGCTCATCAACATTTCAATGAGTTAACGACTAGCTCATATATTCCACATCATAAATGAAGAGCTCTTTAATATGATATTAGCTCATCTCAATAATGACGAGCTTGTCATGAGCTTCTCTAAGTATTGAAGAGCTTGTCACGAACTCGTCAAAATTTTGACGAGCTCACAACGAGCTAGTATGTTAATGATGAGATCATTTCTATGACATGATGAGCTTGTTTCTATGACATGACAAGCTCGTTTCTATGACATGAGCTCGTTTCTATGACATAAGTTTTTCTCTGAGTTTTGACGAGCTCATTGCAAGCTCTTCTAAGTTTTCATGAGCTCATTACGAGAGCTTATCTAAGTTTTAATAAGCCCATTTGTTAATGACGAGCTTGTTTCTATTATATGATGAGCTTGTTTAGATATTGACGAGCTTGTTGTGAGCTTGTCTAAGTTTTGACGAGCTCGTTTGTTAATGACGAGCTCGTTTCTATGACATGGCGAGCTTCGTCTCAATATTGACAAGCTTGTGAGCTCGTCTAAGTTTTGATGAATTCGTTTGTTAATGCCGAGATTGTTTCTATGACATGATGAGCTCGTCTCAGTATTGACGAGCTCGTTTTGAGCTCGTCTAAATTTTGACGAGCCCGTTTCCAGCTCTTCTAAGTTTTAATGAGCTCTCTACGAGCTCATCTGTTGAGAGCTTGTTAATTTTCTGTAAGGGTAATGGCCAATAGCTTTTAGTTTTAGAGTGGGCCTTACCATGTTTCAGACTTGGAAATATAACCTAACCAGCATTCCATTTGATGGGAACACACCAAATTATTAGCAGATGTTATAGATATTGCATAATTTGTTCTTAAACTTAATGGAGCACTTTTTGATTTTGAAGATAGTTTATTCAACCGTTACTAGAGACTTGGTAGAATTAAGAATTCCTGAATGATAAAACGGGTAGAGGGTGACTATCGCCCCTTTCACACTTCAGATTACACTTCAAATCAGAAATTATTGTTCTTACGAACCAAACTGTGAATGGTACTTAAATACATGACTATCATCAAAAAAATAAAAAATAAGAATTGGAATTGGAGGTATGGACAGCTAGGGTTTCCCAGGTTAGTAGAATAGGTCTGGTTATCATAGATTAAAGATTTACAAAAGGATTTGGATTTATTATTATTATTAACAGGTGATTATTGATCCTCCAGAAGTGCTGGCTGACTGAGTTACAGCTCAATTGACTAAATTTATTATGCAAAATTTCTGGACATAACTTCCCACAAAGAACATTAATATGAAGTTCAAGTAACACCTACATCGATTAAGAACTGCTGTGAACACATGCATCTACAGAACTTGATCACCGAGCAAGTGTTAATACAGGGTTGTGTCTAGCTTTTTGTTTTTGTGGGGGCTTAATCCCCTAAAAACACACATTCCGGGCCTAGACACATTGGCGGGGGAGGGGTGGGAACCAGAGGCATAGAAAGTTGGGACCATCTCCGAAGGAAAGTTTCTACTTTCCGGTTGCATGCTTTATTCCCAGTTGGAAGGAAGGAAGGAATTATTAGGAAATTATTTTCATAAAATTGAAGGGGAATAAGTAAAGTTGTTGGGCATATATTCAACATTTCCCCAAAAATTTCCCACAATTGACAGTGATTCCGCAGAAATTAAAGAAAAACTTCCCGGAAAGTGAAGAAAATTTCCCGGAAAGTGAGGAAAATTTCATAGAAAGTTAAGAAAATTCCCAGAAAATTGAAGAAAAGTTCACGTAAATTGACAAAGATTTCTTAACTTTTCTGAAAATTTTGCAGAAAATAACAGAAAATTTCTTTAAAATTAATAGTTTTTTTTTTTTTTTTCTTTGAAAATCGGAGGAAATTTCCTGAAAATTGAGAAGATTTCCCATTTAGCAGCAACATTTTATTGAAACCTAATGAAGCAGTGCAATTTATCTGCTTGTAACCATGAAAATATTTGAGTCCCCTCCCCTAGAAGGTGACCCTACAAAAATGTTGACAATTGCCCATTGGGCAGAAAGATAAAAGCATATCTGAAAATTATATTGCTTTGAACACTTGAAAGTAATTGGAGAGGGGGGCATGGCCCTGATATTATTAAAACTTTCACCTCCCTATCTAAAGGAAAAGTATCAAAATATGTTTTTTTTATATGATGATTATCAAGGCCTTCAATTTGAAAATGATTTAGCTTATCACAAAAACTCTACCCAGCATTCCTTTTACAGCAAACAAATTTGATTTTAGTTCTGCTTTAAATATTATTTGTGGATTACTTATAAAGCAAAAAGTAAAAATTTTGTAAACTAATTCACATAGCACAAGTAGAGTCTCATATGTTCCAAAGGAGCTACAATTTTTTCAATGTAAAAAAATGCTTAAAGTATGGTCTAGAGACAAATTCAATGTTGATATTTGATGTTTTTTGTTGCCAAATCAGGGTGGTAAACACAGGTTTTTAACCGCTACATTTAGGACAAAACTATCAAGTCAAGGGTATATCTCCAAAAGAAGAAACCTGGTGAGAGAATTTAGAAATGAAAATAACTTGTCTTTCATCTTGAATGTTAATACTCTCACTTGACTTTTCTAAAAGCGATTACTTCACAGTTTGTAGTGAGCTGAGTGATGGGAAGCCTTGAAATTAGGCACTGAAACGTCACTTTTGTGCAAAAAGAACTAGTGCGACCGAAATAGCAGTCGCCTCTTTGAAATGGAGGAAAAGTGAAGGTTTCACTACCTCGATGTCAATGTTTCTGTTTTTGAAGGTAACATTTTTTTCTGGAAAGTATATCCATCATTTTCACGAATTATAGATAAAATCGTAGAAAACATTTTCCTTTTAAATTTAGTATGACTGTCATGAAAAATAGCCCCACGACTATTAAAGAAACAATTTGGTGTTAAAATCATGAAGTTGATATCTTTTTCTGTTAAGATTTTGCATTTCAAAGATTGCGTGAGTGTGTTGAAAAGTGATCTTGCGGTGTTAAATGTGATGTCTTAAAGGCAAATTCAAGACAATTCTTATGTATTTATATAAAAGCAAAAAATGTTTTTTATTTACTTAAATGGGTGTATAAGGTTCATGATCAAATGGGCAAATCGCATTCTTATAAAGTGTATGTACCCCATCTCAATAATGAAACAAAAAATGCTTCCAGTAATTGAGTAAGAGGCGTTTAATTTTCAAAGAAAATTGTCTTTTTGACATCACACTGTACACAGTGACTCAGTAAGCTTGCATGACATCACACTGTACACAGTGACTCAGTAAGCTTGTATGACATCACACTGTACACAGTGACTCAGTAAGCTTGCATGGCATCACACTGTACGCAGTGACTCAGTAAGCTTGCATGGCATCACACTGTACACGGTGACCCAGTAAGCTTGCATGGCATCACACTGTACACGGTGACTCAGTAAGCTTGTATGACATCACACTGTACATGGTGACTCAGTAAGCTTGCATGACATCACACTGAACACAGTGACTCAGTAAGCTTGCATGACATCACTCTGAACACAGTGACTCAGTAAGCTTGCATGACATCACACTGAACACAGTGACTCAGTAAGCTTGCATGATCTACCAGTTTCATAACTCAGACTGGCTCTGCGAAACCGCTGTTTCGGTCTGAACCATGTTTTATGAAAACCAGAAGTACCGAAAAGATCTAAATCACTGTAAAAAAAATTCCAAAAGATGGTAAAAATCGGTTTTGTTTCAATAAAAAGAAAGTTCATGCTTTGTGTAAGAATGTTTTTGAAGTCTCTTTTGAAATAGTTTTGAAAATAGTGATATTTATGCAGATTAAATTAATAATAGGATTGAGAAATGAGAATGTTTGGAAATGCATAGTCATAAATAACACATGTACCTGTAATAACAAGCTCGAATCCGCTCAATAATGTCTCTTTGTGTCTTCTTTCTGGGCTAATATTTCCATGACCACAACAACTGTACCTTCATTTCTTCATAATCCCTTTTGTTTTGGGACCTAAACATTCTCTCCCGAGTCATTTTGTCTTGTAAATACTTTGTTAATCCATTATAAATCCCGGCTATAACAATATCGCAAATCGCGAGACCATTCACTCATGAATTCATTACCAACCCTGCCCTACTGCACTGAGTGCACTCTATGTGTACAATACTACATGCACTACATGTTACAACACATATTGTGTATGGGTGTGGCTCCACTTACGTGACGGCCCCTGAAACGAAACTTATGACAGAATACCATGACTCACGGGCGTGACTTTTGCACACAGTAAATCAGAAAGTGCTGTCATTGAACGAAAAAGTTAATTTTATTCCCGCTGTATGTAAATTAGCGCAAGTGTTGATTTTTGGTTTGCATGCGAAGCATTTATGCGAACTTATGTAATGGCGATTACGTCCGTCTGGCAGTCCGACCGTCCGGCCGTCCACAGATTTGTCCCGAGATTTCCTCAGAAATGTTAAAGTTTTTTGAGAATTTCTCAGAATTTCCTTATAAAATGTTAAAGTTTTTCAGAGGTACTTAAGATAGGATTAGGATATTAGGATATTATATGGGACATGGGGTGGGATGCCATGTGGAACAGGGTGGAATGTCACGTATGATATGTGGTGGAATGCCATGCAGGACATAGGGTGGATTGCCATGGGATGGAATGTCACGTGGGACATGGGATGATATGGGATGTCATGTGGGACATGGCGTCCCACCCCATTTCAACAAGTCATTTGCATATAAGTTGTTATATGAATTGACACTTTCATACATAGTATGCTCAATCAGTGACTGTGATAGCTAGGATGAGACTTCTTATGGAGCCTATGGGATGTCATGTGGGACATGGGGTGAGATTCCATGTGGGACATGGGGTGGGATGCCATGTGGAATAGGGTAGAATGCCATGTGGGACATGGTGGGATGCCACGAGTAACACAGAGTGTGACATAGGTTGTGATGCCATGTGTGACATAAGGTAGGATGCCATGTGTGACATAAGGTAGGATGCCATGTGTGACAAAGGGTAGGAGGCTATGTGGGACATAGGGTGGGAGTTTATGGCAACATGGGATGTGATGCCATGTGGTACATAAAGTAGGATGTTATTGGGACATTGGGAGGGATACCATGTGGAACATATAGTGGGATGCCATGTGGGACATCAGGTGGGAAGCCACTGATGCAGGACACAGGGAGGGATGCCATGTGGGACATAGGGAGGGATGTCATGGGGTACATATGGTTGGATTAATGTGGGACAGACATGTAGGATGGGATCCATGTGGGTCATAGCATGGGATGCCATGTGGGACATACGGTGGAATATGCCATGTGAGACACTGTGTGGTGAAATGCCATGTGGGAGATATAGTGGAATGCCCTGTGGGACATGTAATGGAATGCCATGTGGGACATAGGATGTCATGGGGTGGGATGCCATGTGGGAGATATGGTGGAATGCCATGTGGGACATGGGGTGGGATGCCATGTGGGAGATATGGTGGAATGCCATGTGGGACATGGGGTGGGATGCCATGTGGGAGATATATTGTAGAATGCCATGTGGGACATGGGATAGGATGTCGTATGGGACATGGGGTAGGATGCCATGTGGAACATGGGGTGGGATGCCATGTGGGACATGGGGTGGGATGCCATGTGGGAGATATGGTGGGATGCCATGTGGGAGATATGGTGGAATGCCATGTGGGACATGGGGTGGGATGCCATGTGGGAGATATGGTGGAATGTCATGTGGGACATGGGATGGGATGTCGTATGGGACATGGGGTAGGATGCCATGTGGAACATGGGGTGGGATGCCATGTGGGACATGGGGTGGGATGCCATGTGGGACATGGGGTTGGATGCCATGTGGGACATAGGATGCCATGTGTGACTTAAGTGTGAGATGCCATTTTTATAATTGGCCGGATCATATGATATGGGTGTCAATTTGCATGGGCATGCGAACCATGAAGGTATTTACTGTACAAGCAGGTAGCTGTAAAAGACAGCTCTCTGCAATGAAAATGACCATTCAGCCCCTCAAAAATATTGTATTCCTTCTCGATCTCATGTCCATGTGTAAAATATACTGTACTTTTGAACAACACTCCTAGTCAAAATTGTGTAGATTTACAAAAAAACAGATTTCATGCATTTTATTTTGACAAATTTCTGTTTCTCTGAATTGTTTACTCATAATAGTACGAGCGATTGAATCTTCCGTTCCTATCTTGTGTTGTATGTAATTGACCCTTGGCACGTATGATTCACCTGGGGGTACAAGCTGGAATTATTTCATTGGTTCGAAGTAAAACAAGTTTATATATATATATATTTTTTTTTGCGGACGCTGTAGGTGATAGCCTGTTGGTATGCATAAATTAATAAATCATCTCTGCATTCCGCTCTGCATATTGTTTCACAAGTAGAAAGTACAAACAAAATGTTAAAATACAAATATATTTTGCCGTTTTATACGATTCTGAGACCAAAAATATTGCTTATCATTGTTAAATGTTTCAAATCAATGTTGAACTAAATCCTATCCTCATAGTGCCAAAGAATTGCTTTTACTTGGGTGCACATCCTGTGTTTTAAAATGAAAATATTTTTAAAGCTCCTTGCTGAAACGAGGTCCGGTTTATTTATGGAATACAACGTAATTCAGTTTGATTTTCAGTCATGATGTATTAAAATCATCACGTATCATATTATTTGTATGGAGATTGCAGGTTGTACCCTTTTATTTTTCATTTGGATGTAGAAAATACAAATTTTGTGGGGAGTGTGACACTACTTTTCATTAGCGGGCATTTTCCGCCTTATTACACTCCCGTTTGTATTTTAATAGCACATTGAAGAAGATGAACACCATATAAGGCTATAGGGCGGCAACCTTTGGTGGCTTCAGTATAATAGAAAATGCCACTGCAATGTACAAACGTGGCCAATTTAAAGTAAAAGAATAGCAAGAATGATTATTGAACTTGAAAAATAACAAGAAGTATACATGATTTATGAGGATTTTTTATTTCTTTATTTTTTTGGGGAGGGGGTTAAACTACATATATATTTTTTTCTCCAAATATAAGACACGGCCATGGTTAATGTTTTAAAGAAATGTTGAGTGTCAAGTGGGTGGATCTGAAGTGTAAGATTTTCCAGCTGAAGGCTTTATGCAAATTAACAACAGTTGTACTGCATGATCACTGATCAAGTATACGATGGCTAGCATTGCATCATAAGATGGTGCATTTAGTGGCTTAATTTGTATCTGTTTTGTAACTATCCAACAATTTTTTTTTTTACATGAAAGAAAATTGAAATCATAACTTTGAATTAAAAAATCATGAGCAAATAAGGGCATATAGATGGCCTGTAGGCACTGCTTTTAAAACTTTTTTAATTCTTTAACTTTTAACTTTTTTTACTTATCTGGCTTAGGACATCGGGAACTCTTGAATGACTTTCAGAACAAGACTGAAAAAGGGATAAAATCGGTATCATTTGAGGGGCAAATGGGGTAATAAAATCACTTTACATGCAAACAACATTAAAGTTTATCAATACATTTTATTTATCAATGCCTTTGTTATCATTTTCAACATTGTTTACAAAAAATACTGTGATACAAACATTGTTTGCTGCTATCATATAACAGTGCAGTTATGCACTTAATGTCCAAAGCTCATTTACATGTACATTATGGGTAAAAAAACCGTTTTCCAGTTTAAACCGTCTTTTGTTTTGGAAACCGGTTTTATGTCGGGCAAAACCGGTTAAGTCCTTTTCAAGACACTAGTGCAATCTTTGAAATGCAAAAACTCACGAACAGAAACAGATATCAACATGATTGTTTGGTTAATTTTAGAATTTGAAATATTACATGATTTAAGTACTGAATGACATTTATTACATAACATGATTTAGGTACTGGATGACATTTATTATATTACATGATTTAAGTACTGGATGACATTTATTATATTACATGATTTAAGTACTGGATGACATTTATTATATTCCATGATTTAAGCACTAGATGACATTTATTATATTACATGATTCAAGTACTGGATGACATTTATTATATTACATGATTTAAGTACTGGATGACATTTATTATATTACATGATTTAAGGTGTAGAAAGCTTAGCCTAGATCTCCTATGCTTTTAGAGCCCTCAACAACACCCAGAACCCTGTTTAAAACCTCATTAGATACCCCAATTTCTCCACCCTCTTTGATAGGACTAAAACCCTATCCCCTCCCTTCAGCTTATGCATCAAATCAGACCTTCTCCATCTCGACATCAATCCCACCACTCTCAGCACTTTCTCGTGGCCCACTTTTCCTCTCTGGGCCACCCCTTCCTACTATCCACCTGGACTTTTTCACTCATCACAAAACCCAAACCCACCCTAACCTCTTCATCAACCTCCACAACCAAATCAAAGACAAACTCGCAAACTATACCTCCATCTATGCTGATGACTTTAAGAAAGGCGACAGGACAGCTGCTGCTGCCGTCATCCAAGACATCACCCTCAGTAGCAGGCACCCTTACAGTCCATTACATTCTCCTTGGCTGCCCCCTGTACAACCTTCCCAGAGCTTCCCTCGCTGCCCACAACTCAATAGCCGAGCTCTTCCAAAAAAATCTTCTGGATAAAATTATTTCCTTCATCATGCTTCCCTCTACAACCATATTTAGTCCTCCTTTCCCACCCCTTCTCTCTCAACATTATTTTTCTACCCATGCACCTCCTCTCTCGATCCCAGCTTTCTGGCTTTTAATTTTTGTGTTTCTCTCACTCTCCCCCTGTTTACTCTCCTTCCTACCTCTGGAATGATTTACCCTCTAAGGCACAATTTGACCCTTGCTGTTGTGATGCCATTAAACTCTCATAAAACAAACAAACAAACTGGATGACATTTATTATATCACATGATTTAAGTACTGGATGACATTTATTGGTAATGTTGGTTTTGAGTTGCTTTGTCAGTTCTCTGCAAATAGGTAGTCATGGGATTGCAGGTATCTGTCTGTTTTGTTGTATTATTGCAAAGTTTATATTTCAATCAACATAAATAATTGTGTTTCAGTCTGGTTATATTTTTGTTAACCTCAGACTCAACATCAATATGCAAACAAGAACCATCATTTGAAGTTACGTTTCCAATTCATGTCATGCATACTCAGGCCAAGCAACCTCAATAATAATAAACCAACTCACACAAACAAGAAATGCTGAGTTGTTTTAAGAATATATAAGATGCATTCAATTACTTCTGTATTGAATCTACACCTGTCATTAATCATTGCGGTTATTAACTGATGTTTAGTCTCTCAGTACCTTTGCATGCCCCAGATTTCTTGATGATGAAAATGAATTCATAAGCAAACTTTCAAGTTACAGACCATAGACTGCTGCTAGAAGTCCTTGTGGGACGGTGTAAAAATAACCAATGTATGCATTTGTCATATGTCCTTGTGTCCTTATGCCCTTGTGGGCGGTATAAAAATAACCAATGTATGCATATGTTACATTTTTTAATCCTCTTCCTTGCGGTAGAAGTAATTGTTAATAATTACAGAAAGTAAAATTGGAGAAGACTTTGTGTAATATGATACCAAATTCATTACAACCTTTGCTTTAGGTATTCATCAGCATCATAACACTGGGTGATAATTAGGTTTTGTTTCATTGTGAGAACTGTGCTGATTTGTGACCTTTTGTAAGACGACGTAAAACAAGTATTGGTTGGTTTAGGTTGAAGATGTAAACTTAAACTCTGTGATTAAGCGTAGCTGACTAATCTGTTTTGTCCAAAATTTGCTTCCTTCCGAAAAGGTCCAACAAGTAATTATAATACATTTGGCAAAGAAATTTGCTGAGTGAGATAGAAAACTTGTATGAGCATCATAATAAGCTATTAGAAGCTCTGATTTATGACACCTTATAATCCAATATTCTATCTAGTCATAGAATCCAGAAATAATCATTTTCATTACAATTAAAAGCCTTGGAAGGTTGTGTTGCTGCATGTGGTTTTGAAGAAGATCTTTGTCGTACGATATCAGAATCATGGTGTGTTCAAGGGTGTAGGAACAATAGATAATTCAAGATCAGTAAGAATTATGTTATGCAAATTGTGAGGTTGAACAAAGTAAAGAAATCAAACTTATAGTACGCCTATGTACTGTACGGTTGATGATGCTGAAATAAATATCACATTCTGCAGAGAAATTGTTGAAAATTATCATTTACTGTCTTTATTCTTAAAGTTGGGAAATAATAGTATATATACTGTTTCCATTAAATCAATTAAAAAGAAGATGGTTTGGTGTAATTTGCAAGTACTGTGAGATCTTACAGTGCCTAATAACAATTGATTAGAGGTGTTATTTGAAGGCATGATGGACAGGTCCCAGGGTGGCATGGGTAACTCATTTCTTCAGAAGGTTAGATTAGATATGATTTAAATTTATGATAGCGAGGACCTAGGGTTACATCGGTCGCTCTTTATTTAGATGGTTAGGTATGATTGGTTGGTCCTGAGCTGTCACTTGTCACTCAGATCTACTTCAGGTACTAAGGTGTGACTTACAGGCAGGATGGGGAAAGACCGTAGGTGGGGTGGGTCACTATTCCTTCAGATGTGTAGGTGTGATTTAAAGGCATGATGGGTAAGACCTAGGGTGCATGTAGCCAAGGGGGCACATTCTTCCGAAATTTGTGTAAAAAAGAAAGAAGGGAAAAAGCTAAGATTAATTCTCTCTCCCCAAATTTTTGAGGGTGAAATCCACCCGCAAATAGTAGGGTCTCGTTATGTGCCAGCTAGAGTGACATATTCCTTTAGATGTTTTCGTGTATTTTGAAGACAAGATGGGAAGAACATAGGGTGACATTGGTCACCGCTTAATGGATGATGAGGTATGATTCAAAGGCATGATGGGTAGGTCCTATTATTACATCTGTCACCCTCACTTCAAGTGTATGGTGTGATGCTATTTAACAACATGCTTAGCAGGTCATAACTTGGTCTCTCTTTCTTCACAGCATGACGACGTTTTTCAGATACTTCAGACAGAGGTCTCAAAACTCACTTCAAGTCATGGAGATGATTGTCAATCTGTAGATTCAGAGACAACCACGTCCAGCAATATGTCACATAATGACAGCAGTGATTCACCATCCATAAGTGCCCCAGGACAAACAACAAAAGACAACTTAAAGGGTAAGATAAATCATTAGAAAAAAATTGACCTTCACCATTTCGTTGATCAAGCTTGCCATTAGCTTGCTACAGCCTCAAACAAGCTTGTTTATGTTTTGCAAGCTTGTAGATCTGAGATGCAAATCAGATGCTTGTTTCGAAATAACTACTTTGTGATAGTTCCATTTATGTTCTTGCCGCAGGGCTCACCATTTCTATAAGGAATAACTTATTGAACATCAACGTTTCCATTTTGTTGTTATAGTCATGAAATAGCAAGTTGTCTCATTCCCACATATCAACTGAACTTTGGAAATTCAACCACAATTCATTTATCTAAAAAATGAATATATTCAAGAAATATATGTTTCCAAGAAGTGTATATTTCCATGTACATTTCCACATGAAGCAATATCTTTCCTTAGATATGGTTCATCAATCATTCACAGTTAATGCACACATCACCTCAGGCATATGATACCGACTATTTTAATCACCAGTTTGCAAACAGATTTCTTCCACTAAGACACCTAACACAGATGAGTGATTACTCAGCACTGGCTTTCTGTAATCTTATACACACACACACAATAACCTTGGGCTACTTGGTTGTGGTGTGCATGGGAATGGCAGATGAACAATCATTGTTTGGAGTGGAAACACAATACACTGAACAGGAAGTCTGGTTGGTAATTGTCATACCTGAGTTTTCAGGATTAACTCTGATGTCGGGTGTGGGTAGGCTTTTAAAGAAACTTTTTGGCATGCAAGAAATATACGCTTTCCAAACATTTCCAAGAAATGTACTTTTCCAAGAAATGTACCTTTCCAAGAAATGTACTTTTCGAAGAAATGTACATTTCCAACCAGATATTTACATTTCCAACCAAGAAATTTATATTTCCAACATTTCTTGGAATTTTTACATTTGCAAGAAATGTACATTTCTTGGAAATTTACATTTTCCAAGAAATTAAATTTCTTGGAAATTTACATTTTCAAGAAATTTACATTTCTTGGAAATTTACATTTTCTAAGAAATTAACATTTCTTGTTGTTTTAACACTGAAAGCTAGATTCAGATGAAGTAGAAATAAAAGCTACATGTTTGTCTTTTTCAGCTGTTAATGGCACTTTCCTGACTTTACATATGGACCTTCTCATTTAATAATATGTGAACGTGTCACATTGGTCACCTCATGTCAATGATCTGATATACTGTATATGCTTTTTAGTTCTGATGCAATAGCATCAGGAACCAATGCGGTCATGATGGCGTGACGCTAGGTCATAAATATGCTATCTCAAGAACGATACACCGGATTCATGTTATATGTGGTACATATATAGCCCATGGTCCGTAGATGTGCCCTATTGTTTGGTGGTGATGTCATGCATATTAATGAGCAAGGCGGGGCTTAATGTTATAATCTTTAAATGTTTATATTTTAACAACCATTGTCTGTTTTGTTTCATATTTGGTGTAATTATGTTGTTAATTAATATGTACATGTTCATGATACTAAAATGTTGAATTTCATTAGTATGCATAGTGGGCAGGGCTTAACATGATTTTGTTAAAAAGAGCTTGTAAGCACAGTATGTCAAGAATGGTACATGGGATTCAGTTCATATGTGGTACACAGAAAACTCATGGTCCGCTGATGTGCCCTATTGTTTTTGATGGTGATGTCATGTATATTAATGAGTAGGCTTGGCTTAATGTTAAAATGCTCATATGTTAACTATAGTATTTGTTTGATATGTGGTATAATTATGTTGTTAGCTGGTGTGTACAATGTCATTATACTAAAATCTTAAATTTCATTAGTATGCATAGGCTTGACATGATTTTGTTGAGGAGAGCTTGTAAACACAGTATCTCAAGAATAATAGGTCATATGTGGTACACAGATTGCCCGTGGACTGCAGACCTGCCCTACTGTTTTTGGTGGCAATGTCATGCATATTAATGAATGGACAAGGTATAAAGTTAAATTTTTAAAATGTTCATATTTTAACAACTGCATGTCTGGTTTGTTTCATATTTGAAATAATTATGTTACAAGTGTACATGTTAATGGGATAACAGTGGTTGAATTTAATTAATTATGAAATTCCATTCTTGTGAGAACTGAGTTATTTAGTTGTCATTGTTATTTTGAGCCCATTGCAATGTGCAATAACGTTTATTATACAATAGCTCAAATTTAAAGTCTATATTGCACGTCGGAAAGGTTTTCTGGTTGTGCATCATTGTGCACTCTGGTACATGGTTAATCATTTAAAAAGCTATTTTAGATGTCATGCACTATCTTTCCTCTTCTCTGTGTTATGTAAGCACACTTCCAGAAAATAGGCTAAGTTAGCAAGTTTTAAGCAACTTTTAAACAGCATTGCAATTTACAGTTGTATAAGAGCACATATTTTGCCATCTCGTTCGTGTTATCACAAAATGTATGCACAGCTTGATCTTTGTTCTGATAAGCACGGGCTTTTAGCATATGTGAGCCACACACTTGATACACCATTGAATAAACCCATGTTTTTGTAGAGTATGTTTTTAACCAATTCTATGTTTTAGATAAGTTCTATATTATATTACATTATGCATTTGTTTTGCATGTTTTATGCCCAAATCTATCTGCATTCTGGTACCCATGGGCTATCAGTACGTAGGAGTTCAATCTTTGATAAATCTTTAAAATGGATTTTGAATATGAACATGTGTTGTAAATAATTCAATGTTAGCTTGCCTTGCATGACTGAATGCATCATTTGTTCGGCACTGACAAAGCACGAGCCTTGCAAAGTATTCGACTGCAATATTTGCTTATTTTGCCAGCAGCTTTTCTGCTTTCTGCCTTATTCATGGTCCAACTATGCCAAGACCTTAAATCATCTGCATTTTCATTGCAAATTGTTGAACCCATCATTTGCTGACAGATAATTTTTTTGTAATGGTTCTAAGAATTGAAATGAACTCCAAAGCTACATCAGGAATGCTGCCCTCTTTCTCCTTTCAAGAAACAATTGAAGAAGTTTATACTTCAACAAAATGCCAGAAGTGACTGTCTGCTTTACTTAGCGCCTAAGAGTCAAATATTTGAGATTTTGGCACTCCATAAATGTCAATGTTTGATTGATTGATTGATATGGATTTAAGGCAGATGTAAACTTTGGGGGTCCATCATATTTTTGCCTCCTTTATTTCATCTTTCATTAAAACATGTCTTTTAATGTTTCTTCGGCAAGCCAGTTTCTGCATGCATTCAGCAGGTGCTTGCAAGATGTCAACTTCTGCACACATGATTTCATTTGTGAGTGGTTCAAACAACCAAACAAATGCACCATCAAAATCCAACTATTTACAGGTCCCTATAGTCTCAATCTTCCTCAGCAATGATTCTGGGATGTCAACTCCAATCTCATCCAAAGATATTAAAGACGCATCAAGAATTATTTCAAGATTCAATTGTGTGATAAGATAATGCTAGTGTTCATGTTCTTTTTTTCCCATGTGAATTCTCTCTTCATATTTTCTTTAAGCTTTTGGAGGTTTTAACCCCACAAGTGTTCACTGGGTTGATATGTGTCTAAAGTTTTTTTTTGTACAAATAATTTTTCCTTTAGGATTTTGTTACTGTGATATAAAATTGATTTTTCATAAACTTTGTATCAACTTAACTTGTTTTCCATTTTCAATGGCTCTTTCTTTTTGATGATCAGTGGAAATTTGTATGGCACATCCTGAAGTAGCAAGCAAATTATAGCACATCCTGATGTAACAAGCAAATTATAGCACATCCTGAAGTAGCAAGCAAATTATAGTACATTATGGAGTAGCAAGCAAATTATTGCACATCCTGAAGTAGCAAGCAAATTAAAAGATCATAAAGATGGATGTTCTTTATTATTAACATTATAAGAAACATTTGTATTACAACATTTATTTTAAGGAAAATGGACAGGAAGAAGCAACAGATGAAATGTTTCATACATAACATTAATTAAGCATTGATTAAAAATTGATCAAAGTTTGAAACTTAATCAAACTTTAAAAACTGATCTTCTCAGATTGTAACCAATATAGAAATTGTGACACATGTCCATAGACCCTTTTGATGCAAGGCCCGGATGTATGATGCTCACATCCCCTCATCATGCTTAGCTGACCCATGTCTGTGTTTGGTTCTAGAAAATCACTACTTGCCTTACGAGAGCGACGTGACAACTGATCCTATTCTCCTAAACTATTTTCGCTCCAATTTCTCTCCAATTTGCACCTTTTTGTTTTATAACTTCATTTTCGGATTTTCTTTTCGGTGGATGGGCTTTTATCCTCGGTGAGATCGTTTCTTTTCTTTTTTTCTATTATATTTTCCCTCGTTCTGTCCCGACTTTTCACGCCCTTCGTTACTAATACAGCGGTCCCCATATAGTGGTTCCGCGATTTTTTTTCTAGCTGCCTCGGGTCTCTCGGCCCTTGGTTTTTTCTTTCATAATGACAAAGCGCCTATGCAGTGACCTTGACCTTGACCCCCCCTCCCCGTGACCCACCTGCTACCATCATTGACCATTCTGCAACCCCAATCCCAAAAATCCTTATAATCCATGCCACCAACAAGCAGGAAAGCTTTAAAAAAGTTTCTCCTTTCCTCATCCATAAAGCCCTCTTTGGCCTTGTCGGTACCCTCCCCAAAGTCTCTACCCTTAGATCCGGTGATCTCCTGGTGCACTGCACCAGGGACACACAAGCCACCACCCTCCTTTCCACCAAAACCCTATCCAACTCTGGTATCGACATCACAGTCACCCCCCATCGTTCCCTAAACTCCAGCAAAGGCGTCATACGCACCCGCGATCTTGCGTACATGACCGATGACGACCTCCAAGAAGAACTAGCTAACCAACATGTAACCAAGCCCGTCGTCTCGTTCTAAAGAGAGACGGAGCCGAAACTCCCACCAACACCATATTTCTCACTTTCGCAACTCCAACTCTCCTCCCACATCATTGCCGGCTACCTGAGAATCCAGGTCGCCCCTTATATTCCTAACCCTTTACGTTGCTACAATTGTCAGAGGTATGGCCACGGGAAAAACTCCTGCCACAGCCAAGCGCTGTGGTAACTGCGGAGCCCCGGACCATGACAACACCTCCTGCACTAACCCCCACTCTGCACAAATTGTGACGGTAAACACCCAGCAAACCATCCCTCCTTCTCGAAAGACTGTCCCACCTGGCTTCAGGAAAAACAAATAACTAAACTTAAAACCCTTAACCCCAACATAACCTACCCTGAGGCCAGGAAACAATTCCTCGCTTCCTTAACTCCAAGCCTTCCTACTCAAACGTAGTCTCCTCTAACTCTAATTCCGTCCCCCCAAACACAACTAACACAACAAAAACTAACTCCCATGCCCAAACCGACCTCACCTGGCTCTTCTTACCTAGTCCTAAGCCCATCACCATTTCCAACAACCCAATCACACCCAATACCCACACCACCTCCACCACCACTTCTCTCCTCAACCCCCTTCCTACTCTAAAGCCCCTACCGCCCCTACACCAACTCCACTAATACCTTCATACATCAAGCTAAAACCAGCCAAGCAAACAACCAACAAACCAACAAATCAACCAGCAAACAACCAACCAAAAAAACAACCAATCAACAAACAACCTATCAACAAACAACCAATCAACAAACAACCCACCTCCCAAACCCACACTGAAGAGAGTATGGATTGTTCGATTACGAACACACCGATCATACTTCTCGTCCAATTTTCAAAACAATCGCTCCCAAAGAAACAAATCCAAAGAAAAAACAAGCGAACTCAGACCCAGCAGATCTTCCTCCAGATAACCCCCGCCTCCTTTATGGCATACACCACAATCAATTACAATAACACCCACAACATCATACAATGGAACATTAGGAGCCTTAAGGCCAATTCTGAAGAAATCGACCTTCTGGCCTCCACCTTCAACCCGGTCGTCTTCTGCCTACAAGAAACTTTCTTGAAAACCACCGACCATTACTCCCTTAACAACTTTGCTTGCTATCACAAACATCAAGTGGATGCTGACAGGGCCTGTGGTGGCGTCTCCATTCTCGTTAGACACGATATCCCACACAGCCCTGTTCGGTGCACACCGACCTTCAGGCCATCTGTATTTCTATCTCCCTCCACAAAACTTTCACTCTCTGCAATATCTATCTCCCTCCCAACACCAACATTCAACCAACCAGCCTTAACAACCTCATCTCTCAGCTTCCCACCCCTTCATCCTTCTTGGTGACTTCAACGCTCACAACCCTCTGTGGGGCTCTAATACCACCACCCCTAGAGGCAAGTTCATCGAAAAACGCTCTCCGTCAGCACAGCCTGTCCTTACTGAACACTAACTCCCGACCTACCTTCATCCTGCCACAGGCTCTCTCACCTGTATTGACCTGTCTATCTGTTCCCCTATCCTCCTCCCTGACTTTAGTTGGAGAGTCACTGCTGACCTCTGTGGTAGTGATCATTACCCTCTTCTTATACACTCCAATCTTCAAATCCCCACTGAGCACACCCCCAACTGGAACCTCGACAAGGCTGACTGGTCCCTTTTGAAACCCTCTGTGACTCACACCTCTCCCCCCCATCTTCTCGAGGATGAGGATCCCATGTCTAACTTCAGTAATATCCTTATCAACATCGCCACCTGCTCAATTCCCAAAACCTCCAAACCCCAAATCATCCCCCAACCCTGGTTCTCAGATGACTGCAAAACCGCCATCAAGAACAGGAAAAGATCCCTCAGGAACTTTAAAACTAACCCGACCACCCATAACCTTAACCTCTTTCGCATTAGCCGTGCCAAGGCCAGACGCACTATCAAGGACAGTAAAACCAACACTTGGAACAACTTTATCTCTTCTCTCACCACCAACACTCCCACTAAGAAGATTTGGAGAATGGTTAACAGCTTCCACGGCAGAGTAGGCAAATCTTCCATCTCCCATCTCTCTTGGAATGGAGACCTTCTCACTGCAAAAAGACATCGTTGACCACCTCGCCGCCTCTTTCAGCAACATCTCGGCCTCGACCAACTACTCCAATGCTTTCAAAATCAAAAGCTTGCGATGAAGCCCGGAGAATCACTTTTCCCTCTGACAACTCCGAAAGCTACAACACCCCTCTCACCCTTTCTGAATTAAACCAAGCCATCAGCGACGCTGGCTGCACCTCCAAGGGCCCAGATAACATCCCCTATCAGTTTCTGAAACACCTCCCCATCAAAGCCACCACTACCCTACTCACCATCTTCAACCACATTTGGTCCTCACACTCCTTTCCCCCTATCTGGAGGACAGCTATTGTCATCCCCGTCCTTAAACCGGGAAGGATAGCACCGACCCCACCAGCTACCGACCCATCGCCCTTACTTGCTGTCTCTGTAAAATTATGGAAAAGATCATTAATCAGAGACTAAACTGGTTCCTCGAGACCAACAGAATCCTCTCTCCTCACCAAAGCGGCTTCCAAAAACGTCGCAATACCCTAGACCAGTTAATTACGCTCGACACCGCTATCCGGGAATCCTTTGCAAAAAGGAACACCTCATTGCCATATTTTTTGACCTCGAAAGCTTTCGACACTACTTGGAAATACGGCATTACCCGAAACTTCACACCATTGGCCTCAGAGGCCACCTCCCCATCTTTATTCAAAACTTCCTCTCACCCAGGCAGTTCCAAGTTCGTATTGGCCACACCCTCTCCAAGCCGTACCCCCAAGAAGAGGGCGTCCCCAAGGCAGCATCCTCTCCCCACTCTCTTCAACCTGAGCATTAATGACATCGGGAATGACCTTGGCCCCAGCATCAAGCGTACCCTCTCACGTGGATGACTTCACCATCTTCTACTCCTCCCTAGCTTTCCTATTGTTGAAAATAGGCTTCAAACCAGCCTCAATCAGCTGCAAGTCTGGAGCAACAATAACGGTTTTAGATTCTCCAAAGACAAGACAGTCTGCATGCACTTTTGTCATTTCAACAACCTCCACCCCAACCCGAACTTTGTGCTCAATGGGAATCGCATCCCTAAAGTTGAAAACACAAAGTTCCTTGGTCTTACTCTAGACCCCAAGCTCACCTACAAGCCACACATCACCAACCTGAAACTAAAATGCAATAGCTCCCTCAACCTCCTCCGACTGCTCTCCAACACTACTTGGGGAGCGAACCATATGCTCTCCTCAAAATTTTCAGGCTCACCATTCGTGCCAAGCTTGACTATGGCAATATTGTTTACTGTGTCGCTCACAACTCATACCTCAACCACATTAACACCATCCAAAATGAAGCCCTCAGGCTTTGTCTAGGAGCCTACAGGACCTCCCCAATCACTAGCCTTCATGTTGAAGCCAACGAACCCCCCTTTCTACTTAGATGTAAACAGCTTAGCCTCTCCTATGCTTTTAGAGTCCTCACCAACACCCAGAACCCTGTTTACAACCTCATTAGGTACCCCAATTTCTCCTCCCTCTTTGATAGGACTAAAACCCTATCGCCCCCTTCAGCTTACGCATTAAATCAGACCTCTTTCAACTTGGCATCAACCCCGCCACTCTCGGCACCTATTCCTGGCCCACTTTTCCGCCTTGGGCCACCCCCTTCCTTCTGTCCACCTAGACCTCTCCACTTATAACAAAACTCAAACTCACCCTAATCTCTTCATCAATCTCCACAACCAAATCAAAGACCAACTCTCAAATTACACCTCCATCTATACTGATGGCTCCAAGGAAGGCAACAAGACAGCTGCTGCTGCCATCATCCAAGACATCACCCTCAGTAGCAGACTTCCTGACCACTCATCCATCTTTTCAGCCGAGGCTAAGGCCATTCTCCTCGCCCTCAACTTTATTGAGTACTCTCCTCTTAGTCACTTTGCCATTTTCTCTGACTCAAAGGCTGTTCTTACTTCATTACTTAATCTTAAATGGGATAACCTCACCTGCCACCTCCTCCTCCGAAACTCTTTTCTCCCACCCTCTGCAGGAAAAGTGTTCTTTTCTTCTGGATACCCAGCCATGTTGGCATCCCTGGCAATGACAGGGCTGATACAGCCGCTAAGCTTGCCCTTAACCTCCTCCCTTCCCCTTTTCCCAAAACCCTCTCTGACATCAAACCGCTTATCGCTTCTCTTGTTCGTGACCGCTGGCAAACCTTATGGAACTTCCAAATTGATAACAAACTCCATGTTATCCAGCCCACAATCCCAATCAAATCCACCATCAACAACCTTTTCGTATCGACAACGTTCATATTACCCGTCTTAGAATTGGTCACACCCACCTCACTCACTCCCACCTCCTTATTGGTTCCCCCAACCCCTCTGTAACAATTGCCACTGCATCCTTACAATCCAACACGTTCTCCTTGCTTGCCCCCTGTACAACCTTCCCAGAGCTTCTCGCTCCCCACAACTCAATTGCTGAGTTCTTCAAAAAAATCCTCCAGATAAAATAGTCTCCTTCCTTCAGCATGCATCCCTCTACAACCATATTTAATCCTCCTCTTCCACCCCCTCTCTACTTTGTTTTTAGTTTTACCCATGCACCTCCTCTCTCGATCACAGCTTTCTGGCTTTTGTTCTTGAATTTCTCTCATTCTTCCCCTGGTCTCTTTCCTTACTACCTCTAAAATGATCTGACCTCTCAGGCACAATTTGACCTTCGTTGTCGTGGTGCCGTTAAGACCTCATCAAACAAACAAACAAACTAGAAAATCCATTCTACAAAAATGTGAATGGTTTAAAAAGGATTTAAATTTTTTTGTCTGCTTCATCTTCAATGGTGGAATCCTAAGAACAATTAGTATTTTATGCTGACCTTAATCTTTAGTAATGAGGAATTATTTATGACTTATCAAATTGAGCAGCTCCTAATAAACTAATATGCAATCTGATTAAATAAGTGTATAAGAATAACGTCTGTGGTTCAATCTAACGCTCCAGTTGTTTACCCTATGTGTAACATCTGGTCACGATGATACTGAGAATAGTTTTATAAAAAGATGACCTTTTTCCATAGTCACAGTTCTTCCGTTCATAAATCACTGTTTGATTGTAACGCTGCTCACAGTTGTTAAATCAATCTAGCTCCTTAATTCAATAAGTGTGTATTACAGTGTTATAAGGCTGTCATTTAGTTAATTTATCTTTTGAATTACAAATGAGATGAAAAGGGACTCGCAAGGATTTTCAAAGTTAAGTTAATGCGAGTTAATTAAGTGTCATTTTCACGTTTGACTCAGTCAGGTCGAAAAGTAGGTCATATTCATTTAGGTTTCATAATCTTGTACTGTACTCATTGCATGCACCTGTCCTTGACCAATCAACATGAGAACTCCGCACAAATAGCGACTTATTTGGGGTGGAACAACCCTGACAGATCCACCCATCATTGTCAAAAGCCTAGTGGCTCGTTGATGCATTCCTTAAGATGATTGGATGATGGTGAGTTGTGCTGGGTTGTGGATTAAGTCTAACACATCTCCATGAAGGTCCATCAATCAGCCTTTAATATCAAAGTTGCAGCTTGTGCTCTGGTTTTTTTTCTTCTGTATTTTATGGGATTGTGTAAATGATTGTTTGACATGAACATTGAAACTGGCAGATTTAGCTCATTTCAACTGAAATTGCAATTGAGATGATTTGTTAGTAAAATATTAAACACTGTATTAGATAGGCATTGTAATAATCTTAGAAGTACCTTTAAGTGACCACTATGCACTTTCTTTACATACAGCTTTTTAAGTTGAAGCTTTCATTTCATTTAGTGATTGTATTGTTAGAAGAAACCAGAAAAGATTACATTATATATATACTTTATATATATACTTTATATACTTTACATTATTATCCCCTTGCCAACAAAGTGGAAGACATAGCATCTTTACTGTCTGTCCATCTGTTCATCCACATCTATTGTCTGCCCGACCACATGCAATGTTCAGATACTGGCGAACAAATGATTTTTGCCCTTGTAAAGGAATTTTAATTATGAATATTAATATAAAGTAGACTCTTGCCTCCAATTGACTTACAACAAATACATTCCTGACTTGAATAGCATTTTAAAAATCTGTTCTCAGATAAAAGAATGTCCCAATAATAGACCATGACACCTAAAACTTATTTATAAGTAAGTGTCTTAGGGATAAAAAGAAGATAAACAGTAAGTCTGCAAATTAATCTGCAATGAATTTTCATTTTGATTTGGTAGGTAGATCAACCCTATCTGGTTTACAAGGGAAAATATCAAGTTAAGCATGTTTTGTTAGTAATTTCAGATGTAAGTTAAGGGTTACTATTTTTCTGATTATGTAACTTGTCAGTAGGTAATGGGGAAGGAGCTGTGGTGCAATGGAGTGAGTGAAGGGTATAGTGAAAGTTGGGAAAATGAGTTGGTTAAAAGTATAGTTGGTAGATGAGAGGGTGGTGAGAGGGTGCTAAAAGGTGACGGGAGGGTCGGTAATGGTGGTAGGTGAATGGCGAATGGTAGGTGAATGGCGAATGGTAGGTGAATGGCGAATGGTAGGTGAATGGGGGATGATTGGTGATTGGGGGTAATAGGTAAATGGGAAATGGTAGGTGAAATGGATATGTTAGAGATAGAGGTGAGGAAACGGGAATTAATTGAAAGAATGATGGTTTTAATATGGTATGATTGGTAGGAATTGGAATGAGGGTATGATGGTGGGATAGCATGTGGGACAGGGTGGGATGGCATGTGGGACAGGGTGGGATGGCGTGTGGGACAGGGTGGGATGGCGTGTGGGACAGGGTGGGATGGCATGTGGGATAGGCTGTGATGGCATGTGGGACAAGGCTGTGATGGCATGTGGGACAGGGTGGGATTGCATGTGGAACAGGGTGGGATTGCATGTGGGACAGGGTGGGATGGCATGTGGGACAGGGTGGGATGGCATGGGAATAGAGTGTAATGATATGTGAGACAGAATAGCATGTCATCTGGATTTTAGGTGGGTTGGGACAGGGTGGGATAGCACGTGGGATAGAATGGAATGGCATGTAGTACAGGGTAGGATGGTATATGGAAGGATCGCATGTGGGACAGAGTGGAATAGCACATGGTACAGGGAGGGACAGGATGTGGGACAAGGTGGTGTGGTATATGGGACAGGTGGATGGCATGTTGGACAGGGTGGCATGGTATATGAGACAGGTGGCAAGGCATATGGTGAGATGTTATCTGATTACAGGTGTGATGACATATGGGTCATGTGGTGGAATGGTATCTGAATTTCATGTATGATTTCCTGTAGGGAGAGATATAGGATGGACATCATGCAGAACAGAGGGTGGGATGGCAGTTGTGACATAGTGTAGAAAGCATGTTATCAGCAGTGGGGGGATTTGCATTGTTTGTGATGTCTGGTTTATATAAGTGAAAGGTCTTTGGACATGTAGCATATGTCTTTATTAATCAAGAGAGTTTCAAATCTGAGCAGATCACCTCTAGAATTTTGAAACTAGCACTCTTAGTTTTTGAGTAATGGCTGATGAAAGTTTAATCCATTTTTAATTAATGCTACAATTGTGATGAATGACTGGGTGGATAGATCATATCTTTATAATTTATTCACTAAAGCCCCAGTCACTGAATCTATTCATGTTAGTATTGTATTGAGACTCAAAAACTTTTGGTGAAAAAAGAGTTTAAAGTGGTTATGACACAAGCATAATTGCTTTAGCTAGTGAAAATATTTCCTCTCATAATTCCACTCCTATGGCCCCAAAATAGTCAAATAAAAAAAGCACCCAATACTCTGTCACTAAAAAATACTTGTTGCGGGCTGCAAGACCTCTGATGTCATTAGGGTATATTCATTCCAATACCTATGCACTAGCAAAGGTTTTTTTCCCTTAAAATATGACATTTCATCATTTTTTGCTTTTTATGCCATACACGGCAAAAAATGGACAAGTACACATGGAATGTTTTGGAAACTGTGGGTCGATTTAGCGAGTATTGTTGATTGAGTAAGTTTAACTTTCACAGAATACACTAATACAATTACACAGTGAGTGAGTGAGTGAAGTATTGCAGGACTACTGTAATTTTGACGTGACAGCCTCGCAGTTACAAAGTGATCGTGGAAAACTGCTCTATTACTGAAGAATGTTATCATAGAATTAGGAGGTAGAACACTGTAGGAATAAGGAATATCCAAATATAAAGTTCTAACAAGTTTCCGTAGGACTTCCATGTCAGTCTGTAAGGAGGGCTAGGAGGCATGTAGTGTAATGGCAACATTTCATTTTGATTTGCTTGACTTCAAAATGCCAACGCAATGAATTTATATCTCGTTGTGAATCGTACATGTACATTGTGTAATATGTGCAATATTAAAAACTTTGAAAAATAGAACTCCTAATCATACAAAAACTGAATTTTTAAAAGGGTTTTTCGATTGCAAGTAGTGTGTACCTGGCTTAACTGCTTATATTGATGATATGCAATGTCCACATTCAACTTACACCGATGAGAGCCCAGAGAAAATGACTTACAAGAATTTCCCATCCAAATAAAGGAAATTTGGACAAAAGTTTTGGGATCCAGGTGGCGTTGCCCTGGAAGTTCTGCAGATTTCTTGCTTTTGATGCTCGCAAAATAGTTTTAAATCAACTCTAAGTTCCAAAATGTTAGTGATGTAAAGAGGATAATTATGAATTGTTATGTTGGAAGGGGTCCAGTTGTGGGCCAAAGCTCCAGAAGCTGTAGATTTCTTAATTTTGATGACCCAAAATCATAGCTTAAAATCAACACAAAATTCCCAAATGTATCTGATGAAAAGAGGACAATTTAAAATTCTGATGTTCAAAATCTACTGAGATAAGCATTTGGGTTACAATTGATCAACTGGCAGAGGAGAAATTTCCCCAGAAAATTGACAAAATTTGGGGGTTTATGAGCGAGGCCTTGGTAGGGCTTCCCTGAGTATTGAAAAAATTCAGACAAAAATTTTAGTCTCATGAGCGAAGCCTCGATATGGGTTCAGGAGGCGAAGCTCAGAAGATTTCTTGCTTTTGATGCCCGGAAAATGGTTTAAAATCAACACAAAGTCCCAAAATGTAAGAGTGATGAAAAGAGGACAATTTTGAATTATAATGTTAAAATCTTCTCAGCTAAGCATTTGGGTCATCATTTCTAAACTAGCTGAAGAAAAATTTACCCTGAAAATGATAACCTTGGTCTGAATTTTTTATATTTTTTTGGCCCCAAAGTGGCTTATAATCAACACAAAAATCTGAAACATAATTGATGGTAGCTCTGGTAAGGTCCAGGAGGCAAAGCCTTCGGAAGATTTCTGAAGAGGTCTAGTTTTTGATGCCCAAAAATGGCCCATGATCATCGATTCTGATGTCATCGGTTCTGATGATTTGGGTATGATAGAGATACATCTCTGATTTACATCCGATATCATACATCTCTGCTCGACTAAGTGCCCAAATATGATGTTGTCAGCCTCATGCCGAGTTGGCGGTCAAAGGGGAGGGGGGGGGGAGGCATTGTTTGGATATCTTGCTGAGTCGGGCATGATTCTTTCTCTAAGACTCCTGCCGTCCCCTACCCCAACACCTCTAATGCCATCAAACATCAAACTCAAGCCAACCTGGCTAACAAACATCAAAGCAACAAACAACAAATCAACAAACAACCAATCAACAAACAGCCCACCATCCAAACCCACACATATGACGCTAAAGAGAACATGGATTGTTCAATTACCAAACATACTTCTCATCCAACTTTCAAAAACAACCGCTCCCAAAGAAACAGGGACAAATCTAAAGAAAAAATAAGCTAACTTAGACCCAACAGATCTTCTTCCAGATAACCCCCTGCCTCCTTATGGCATGCAACACAAACAATTACGATAACACTCACAACATTCATTAAGAATTTTTGGCCCTTAGACCCCTCCAACCTGACACCCCCGATTTTCTCAAAATTAGGGGTAATCCACACCATTCAACCCGAGAGACTCTTCACAATTTATTGACTAGCATCCAGCTATTGTTACACCATACACAACAGAGGGGTAGTCTATACCTTCTTAACTGATAACATCTTCATAGTCTATTCACAGTTCACTTGTTAGCAACCAGCTACTGTTACACTGTACATAATAGGTCATTCATCTTGGGCTCAAGCTACATAACTGCTGTTTAGTGATATGAATCAGATTGGTCCTTGGCAGAGCCTAAATAAAAATATACATCATATGCTTGGGAGGACTTTGTGCAAAACCCATGAAAGATTGATGGAACATTCTTCATAAGAATGGTTATTTCATCATGTTATACAATGAAACATCAGGAGCCTTAAGGCCTATTCTGAAGAAATTGACCTACTGGCCAATACCTTCAACCCGGTCGTCTTCTGCCTACAGGAACCTTCTTGAAAACCACTGACCGTTATTCCCTCAACAACTTCACTCGCTATCACAAACATCAAGTGGATGCCAAGTGGGCCTGTTGGGGCGTCTCCATTCTCGTTAGACACGATATCCCACACAGCCCTGTTTATGTGCACACTGACCTCCAGGTGATTTTTCCACAATGTTGCAGACAGATAAACCTGGCATTAAGGGCAGAAGTGTGTCATCTGCATCACTTGCTCCTCATCCAGCCTTTGGGAGAAGTGGACATTGGCTGGAGGGCACTCACCGTCCCTCCGATGATAACCTTAAATGGAGGTCTTGATGGCAGGACAGTCACCCCTGCCTAGTTCTCATCATTAAACAGTGAAATTTACAAAAAACATGTTTTCCAAATGTTTAGGAAGTTAATATATGCGTGTAACAACTCAAAGAATGTTTTGAAAGCTAGGACATAATATCAGCAGCATACGATTATAGATCCAACAGTCAAACATACAACTAAAGTTGCCACTTGCAACCATTCAACAAGATCACAAGAAAGATACTGAAAATATTTGTTATGCCCAAAATTAATTCATCTTGTGTCTGCAAAGGAGAAAGGTAACTCAAGGAGATCTCATGTATGTCATGTTTTGACAGCTAGCGCAAGCCTGTCTCACATGATTTCTGTCCTCTCATCGGTTTCTTGTGGTGACATTAATATTGTAATGGATGTCACATGATCAGCCTGATGTACACTTGCGATCTAAATGCCTTTTAGTATTTAGCTTGTGTATAACTATATGAATACTATATGAAAAGTCTTTCATCTTTTGTTTGCATATTAAAACAACTTTGATTAACACGGAGATAGAAATTGGTAGTGTTTGTAAAGTTTGATCCAAATCAAGCAAATAATGGTTGTGATGTTTCATAATTGGAAAGATTAACCCATAGATCAGGGAGTAGGAGCATAAACAATGTACAGAGAAAGCCATTCAGAAACCTATAAGTGCTTCATATTCTGCCATCTACAATGTAGCTTGATTGTGACATTTTCTACAACATGATATTGTGAAAAACATGACCAGAAAACAACAAAACAATTTTCAACCTGTTATAACAATCAATTTGGGTGATTCATCATTGGTGTCAACTAAATGTCAATGACGTCAAAGAGCGGATCGCCTGGATCAAAAGATTTTCCCTGGGAGGGTTTTACAGGTGTTTCTAATCACATTGATTCAGTTCCTTTTCAATCAACGACTTGTCCACTAAATTATCCAAATCTTTCATTGCAAAAAGTAATTCACCCTATGTGATGATCTCTCAGTATATTTGCAGATAAGACAGAATCCAGTGGTTTATATGAGAGAGTTATTGTCAAAAAACTTATCAAATCAACTGAATGTATAGATTATTACCAATTATGGTGCTGGATAATTTGTTTTCAATAACACAATGGTTTACACAGGATCTAACAAGGATTATAGAATTGTAGAACATTGACAGAGAATAAAGAGTTTCACATGATTATACATTTTTGTTGTTGATATCTCTGCAACCATCTTTCTGAACTTCATATAGTCTTCCTTGTAGTCTGTTAAAAATGTATCAAATATTTATGACAGACACATAAGTATTCACATTTAAAACTCACTAGTTCTGTCACAGCAAATAACTGATAACCTTTTGATTTATTATTGTCACTTATCAAAATGGTTTTTTGTTGATCTACAAGAAGTTGAAGATTAGTTTAGGATGTAATAATACATGGTACCTTGCCAAGTGGTGGTTTATCTGGTAAATTGACTTGACTGGAAT